>PISX010001851.1:107280-179938 GCA_004024625.1 Mellivora capensis | reverse complement strand
CCCCCACCTCCCATCTCTGTCCCAGCTCACCCCCACCTCCCATCTCTGTCCCGTCTCCTGCACGATGCCCATTGGCTCTGCCAGCTCCTCTCCCTGCCAGAACACCCTCTGGTACAGGCAACTGTCTCTGTTGGATGTGGCAAGGAAAGAGAATCAGATATTGCAGCAGGTGAGTGAGGCTTTCTTTAATTCTGTTTGATTCTCACCAAGTTTTCTAAAACGACGACGCTTCAGATTCCTCTTTCTTAATTGCTGAAAAGAAAACTGTGTCCGCGGTAGTGAAAAAGCAACGCGACTCCGAAGATCTTCGGCGCCAGTAACTCAATGACCCACAAGATGGCGCTGTTCCCCCATCGCAAAAGGCTTGGGCGGGTTCTGGCGTCGCCGGCCGGAGGGGGCTCCTGATTCAGAGCGTGGCCGAGGGGTGGGGGCGGGGGCGGGGTGGCCAGAGGTCGTGGATGTGCGGCGGGCCATGTTTGTCTTTTCTGTCATTCTCTTCCTTCTCAAAGCTTCTCCTCTTTCTCCGTGGCTCCACCCCGCACATTTTTTCTTGGGTATCCCTGGGATGCCCCAGGGCCGGCCCGCCCCATCCGTGGCTCCCTCTCTTGGTTCTAGGGTCTCCCCCTCCTTCCCCGGGATTTCTTTCCCTTTTCCTCCTTAAGTGGCTGTGATAAAATTATTATTATGCAGACATTACGATAAAAATAGTGTATTCTTGTTTGTGTACTTAATATGTGCCAGGTGTCCTTCTAGAATGTAAAAAAATAAGAAAATTGATCTTGCATTCCTTTATTCATTTTTTTCTGTGTAAACGGAAACACACAAAACCGAGATCAAGGTTTTCCCTCTTATGGGAGGCCCCTGGTTGCTTGTTATTTTTATATTTATTTATTTATTTATTTATTTATTTATTTCTGGGGACTCAGTGGGGCAGAGGAGAAAATAGAACCGCCCGTCCTTGGGTTCTTGGTCTTTGGTTCATCACAGTAAAGGCTGTGAGCACATCTGCACGGAGTCTCAGCGGCTTCCACACCTGTGCCCCGTGGCAGCCACACCTGCGGCTCTGGGAACAGCTCCAGAGGCCAGCCTGCTGCTCAGAGCTGGGCAGCGAGTGAGGTCCGGGAGGCCCTTTCAGACTGGAGCGAAGTAAGGAAAAGGGTGCTGCGGCCCTAGTTCATGTACCTGCAGTCCAGGCTGGTCTCAAGCCAGAAATCCTGATTTCCTGACTTGGCCCCTTCCCGGCCTCCTCCTCCTGTCCTGGGGATGGGGGCGTGATTGCATCTCCTGTGCAGATCAGAGAGGGCTAGGAAGCTATAAGCAACCAGCCCCCCAAAGAAGATTTGGGGTCGCCCCTGTGGGATGTTGTGGTGCAAGAGGACCCAGGTGAGTCCCAGGCTTTGGTTCCTGTCGGAGACTCTGCAGCAGAGGGAGTCCAGATGATGCCTGTGTTGGAGCCGGGAGGGCTGTTCTCAGTACCAGCAGCGATCCCGTGGGCCCAGGGCATCAGCCACCAGCCCAGCACTGAGTGCTGGGAGACGGGGGACTGGGAATCAACCTGCGAGACCCTGAGGGTTGTCGGTGGGGTCGGACTTAGGAAGGAGGACTAAGCTACTAAGTAGTGGACCCCTCGACTGAAAAGCCCCCTCCCAGGGCAACCCCTGCCCCTCCCCCCCATCCTTGATGTTTACACCCTGGTGTGAGAATGGAGACTTGACCCCCCTCATCTCTGGTCCAGCACTTGGCATCTTAAGCTTTATCTCACTGAAATGAGAGTTCCTGTCTTCAGTTCAAAGCGTTTACTGCAACTTCAGGAGGCCCAGGGGCTCCTCCCAGGGCATTTGGGACCGGGCTGTGGAGGCAGCTGTGTGACTTCACGCCTCTCCTCAAAGCAAGAGTAGTGACCTGGGCACACGGGCAATTCACATCCACTGCAGAAAACTTGGAAAATGCAGAAACGCACAAAGAAGGAAATAAATTACACCTCTTCTCAGCTTAACATCTTTAATCTCTCTCTCCAAAAGGGAGTGTGGCAAGAAGGCATTAAGCTAAAGACCATTCATAGAACAGAAAAGCCCGGCTGAAGGGAGTGCAGACCTGGGGCTTGGAGCCCAGTCTCTGGCTTGAGACGAGTCACTCTGCCCACCAATGATATTTTCTGAGACCGAAAAAAAAATATTCCCTCATTGGCAAGCGCTGTCACGGGGCATGGGGGCACAGAGATGGGAACATTTTGTTTTCACCACTACACTCTACATTTTTTGTTTTGTTTCGTTACATCCCGTTTGTTTCCAAAATAGCGTTTTCCTGCTTTGCTGTATTTGATAAAGTACACTCACATTTGAAAAAAAAATTTATAAGCATTTTCAGGAGCTGTTGCCTACACATTCCAGGGAATCCGTCTTCAGAAAGAGAAGACCTTCCTCCAGACTGCTTGGAATTCGAGCAGAGAAGGAAGGGTGGGCGTGAGCCCGAGCCCGAACCCGAGCCCCCCAGGCTGGAGTGAGAAGCAGCTTGGGGGGTGCAGGCAGCGGGGTGCTTAGCAAAGCCATCCTAT
This sequence comes from Mellivora capensis, assembly GCA_004024625.1. NCBI lineage: Eukaryota > Metazoa > Chordata > Mammalia > Carnivora > Mustelidae > Mellivora > Mellivora capensis. The sequence goes on along the minus strand of PISX010001851.1, from coordinate 177,384 downwards.
CCTTTTAGTTACTCCCCAAAGTTGCTCAGCAGTTCTGAAAAATGGTCTAAGTTCTTTCAAGGCACCATTTAAAAATATGTAAATCAAATTTATTAACCAAGAGATTATTGTAGCCCAGAGATGACGGCTTGTAATAGTTTAGTAAATCTCCAACATCTTTTTTATATAGAATATTAAAAATTCCCCTCTGTTGTAAAGCCAGCTTCTTAAACTTTAAAATATGTTGTGAGCCTTTACTCACGGCATTCAATATGTCCTTACGAGATAATTGCCAATGACTGCATGAGATTCTATCACCATTTCTTTAATTCCCATTGTTGGATATAGAGACACCCCTCTCCTCAATGTTTGCTAATTATTACAATGTTGCAGTTAACATACTCGGGTGTTCGTCTTGGCCCATGTCCACGATTATTTCCTTAGGTACATTCTTGTAAGTGAAACTATGTGTATGCTTTGAATAGGTAATTAATAGGAGTTGCCTTAATTTGCTTCAGAAAGTTTGCATCAATGTATCGTCCTATCACTGCATGAAGGTGATGCAGGTAGGCTGAGTCCACGAACACAGGGGAGGGTCCCACAGGACCAGCCAGGAGGACCCTTGGCTTCCCGCAGGATAGAAATCAAATGTGAGCCAGAGAAAGTGGAAGGAGAGTTTATTGAATGGGGTGAGTGACAGAGAACAGCAGATGGAGTGTCTGGGAGACTCGGAAAGGAGAGGAGCATGAGTCTCATCATTGCTTAGGGCCAGGGGTTTATATTGGGAAAGGGTCTAGCGGAGATGAAGCCTTTCTAACATGGAGTCCCTTCAGCTTTCCTATGTCAAAGGGATTTCTTCTCACCAACATTAGGGATGAGACATTATTAGTATCTGTCAGTGGCAGTAGATAAAAAATAGTATCTCATTGGTTCAGTTTTGATTTCTAGATTAAAATGACCTGTATTGTTAAGGCATGTATTCACCACTTTTAACCCATAGGGGGCACCATCCTCATTGCTAATGTTTATTGAGCATTTACTTTGTGTCAAGCCCTAGCAAGTCCTGCTTCAGTTAAGTGTTGGAGGAGGTCTTATGGAAACCTGGGAATTGGATCCACGCTTCTCTGATATGGAAGTCCTGATCATATTCTTTCAAAATTTTTCAGCCTGCATCTAATTTCCTTTGCAGATTGATTCTTCTTCCTCGTCTTCTCCTTCTTCTTTTGAAGATTTTATTTTATTTATTTGATAGAGAGAGAAGGGGGAGGATGAGAGGGGAAAGCAGACTCCCCACCAAACGGGGAGCCTGATGTGGGAGCTGATCCCAGCACTTTGGGGTCATGGCCCAAGTCAAAGGCAGATGCTAAACCAACTGAGCCATCCAGGTGCTGTTGATTCTTTTTCTTTACCCCCTTGACCGTCTCCCTTCCTCCTCGAATTTGCCAGGCCAAACCTTGTGTCTTGTGTTGAGCTCAAATAATGTCAACCTGAGAGGAGAGAGAGCCGAATGGTAGACAAACGGAACCAGGTTGCAGAAACAAGATATGGTGAATATGTTTCTCTCTTGTCCCTACTCAAACATAGCTCATGGCCATGGTTAGCAAAGCCGGGTGCGCAGGTGGAATTAGGCTGGGCCTTCCAAGACTTGGCGCTGCAGAGGGAAATGGTTGGGGCCATGAACAAACCCAGGAAGAGGATTCAGAACACCTACATCTATTTCTAAATACTTTGTGTATTTGCTTCTATTTTAAATGGTATTTAAAAGTCAAACTATTTTTTTCTCCTTTCTGGGTATTAAGAAATACAAAGATTTTTGCATTTTGATTTGTCTAGAAACACTGTTAAATTTTTTTGTTTTACTAATTTTTATGCATAAATTATTTCAATAAATAGATCTTAGTTTGTGTATAACATCTTTTGAGGGGTTTAGGTAGGCAATTATATTAACCAAATGGTGACAGTTCAATTTCTTCCTCTCTCGCTGAGGTATTTATTCTTTTTCTTACCTTAGTGCTCTGGCCGAGACTCCTGACACGGTCCTGAATGACCTTGATAATAATGGGCATGTTTTTACCATTTCGCCCTTGAACATGATGTTTCCTTTAGATGTTTTACAGATACTTTTTGTCAGTTAGAGGAACCCACTTCTATTCCTAGTTTGGCTTTATGTTTTATCATGAATGGTGTTCATTTTTTAAAAAAACAGTATATTTCACTATGTTTTCTTTTGTCATTGTACTGTTTTTTTTTTTTTAATGAATGGGTGTTAAATTTTGTCAAAATATTTTTCCATCTTACTTAGGAGGCTTTTTCTTCTTGGGTTCGTTAATGTGATTATATAGTATTGTTTTCAGCACATACTTTTTTTTTTTTTTCATTTTCCCAACCTTTTTTTTTTTTTTTTTAAGATTGGCAACTGTCCCGATGACTTAGGTGGCTGTCCCGTACCCAAGACAGACAACTTCGTATAAGAACAGGAATACAGAAAGGGCATCAAGTTTCTGGGTCTTATTTCCGTTCCGGTCAGGGCGCTAACTTCCAGCCAAAAGGCAGGCTTTCTCCTCCCCACAGAGCAGCCACGGGCTAGAGGATTACAGCCTGAGCAACGGACACGCAAGTAAGACCGCACTCCTTGACGGGCCCTGAAATAAGAGTCAAGGAAAAGGAGAGAAAGTGCTCACCAATTTTGCACCCAAACTCAGAGTCCAGATGTAAAGACTCAAAGCCACCACGTTCGGGTGGCAAATGATCAAGTTTTAGAATATAAGGGAGGTTCAGTGGGGTGGAATCCGGAGCGATGACCGAGACAGAATTCTTGAGATATCTTTGGTGCAAAGTGGTGGTTTATTAAAGCACAGGGACAGGATCCGTAGACAGAAAGAGCTGCTGCCCCTAACCTTTTGTTTGTTTGTTTTATTTTTTTAAATATTTATTTATATTTGAGAGAGAGAGAGAGATAGAAAGAGCAAGCACCAGGGGGGGTGGGGGCCAGAGGGAGAGAGAAGCAGACTCTCCACTGAGCAGGGAGGCCGACACAGGGCTTGATCTCAAGACTCTGGGATCACGACCTGAGCTGAAGGCAGATGCTTAACCATCTGAGCCACCCAGGTGTCCTCGTTTTCCAAACTTGTTGAAGATCAGTATGAACCTCCCTTTGCAAATGAGAAAATTGAGGTGCAGAGAGGTTAATAATTTCCCAAGGGCTTGAAGCTGTAAGTGGGTAGATTTAGATCCAGAGTCTAGCCCTGGTCACCCCAAACCTCGTGGTCTTTATAGATGCCCTTCAGCGGAGGGCACATGGTTTCATCTCAGGGCTCAGAGGAGGTGCCTCTGCAGGATGGACGATGGGTTCAGGCGCCATCTAAGGCTTTAAAGCGATTGGACTGGTAGGGGCTGCCGGATGAGGGGGAAGAGAAAAAAGGATTTGCAAATGTTAACAAGAAACGAGGGAAAAAGGAGTGCCAAGGAGAAGAAGAAAGCAAAGGGCTATCCTGCCCTGCACTCTAAGGTAACTTTCCAGGTCACCGAAAAGTGCGAGTGCTAAAGGGTTCCCGGTGTTACCAACTCTACATTTGCTACTCCGTGTTCTCCCTGCTAGAGTCAGGCCACTCACCGTCTGCCTTCACTCCCTAGGACCTCGAACAGGTTTTTGGTACACTTTATTCTGGAGCCACAGTGAAGATGTTCACTTGAGATCGTTTGGGGATGGGCGTTGGACAATCAATGGAGACCCCCATCACAGGGCACCATCCAGCAGGCACAGGCAGATGTCTCGCTGGGGTAAGGGTGGCATGAAAGACGTTCAATGGGAGGTGTGGCTTGTTCACCTCTCAGGTGCTTCCGATGCCAAGATTTCCCGATTCTGGTGAAAATTGGTAGCATTTTCTATTTTCGGTGAAAACATATAGAAATTAGAAGTGATGTGACTTAAACATTTCCCCCAAGTGGGGGGCAACATATGTTAACCACAAACCAACAGTGTGAGGGTAGTCCTTGCCCTTGAAGACCTTGTTCCCTTCCTGTGGGCTTAGTGAGGGGGACTTGGCGCTCTGTCATTCCAGGCCTGGGGAGTGACCATGCCCATCTGGGGTACCAGGCAGCTGTGATAACTCAGCTGAACAATTAACATAAAGTGGGAAGTTGGTTTGCTGCTCAGTGCAGAGGTGGCCCCTTGCCAATGTCAGGGAGGCCGAAGACAAACACCTGTGCCTCCTCCCATTGTTGCCTCACTCCGCCACGGACAGGGAGATCTGGAGGGGCCGAGCCGAGCCCACGGTCTGTCAGATCCAGAAGCTATTTTCTCCCCTCTCCACGGGTGCCTGTTCTCTGTAACGTGACGATTTTACAGTGGCTGCCTGAGAACCCTACAAATCTCTAATCTGCCAGTAAGCAAAATAAATATATAAATAAATAAAAAATCCATCAGCAGCTCCTGGCCTCCTGAACCAATCTTGAAATGTGTTGCAAATGCGCTGACCCTGAAGTTGCTGCATTTAACGGCAAATGGCGTCAGACTCGATCTCACACCCGGGCTGCGCCAGCTTCCCCCAGGAGCAGGCTTCAGGATCTTCTCCAGGCTGTGGGCATCACAACACACACAGAATGACAAATCCACGAGTAGGTAAGGGAGGCAGAGCAGGAGAAGAAGGGGTCTGCCTTCTTTCTTCTAATTCCTTCCTTTAAACTTAAGCACTAATAATGACAATGGCCCTAATTATATCTTGGAGCTCCTCTCCCCTATCAAGGATCTCACACATAACCAGATGCCATTATCTCATTAATCTTTACCTATGGCTGATGAGTATTCAGTTTTAATTTAGAAAGGCAGCCGGGAGGGGAGATCACTTATCCAAGACAGAAGACAAGATAGAAAAGTGTCTTTAAACTCTGGCGGCATATTAGAATCTCTTGGGGGAGCTTAAAAAATACATGAATAAATACATGAATATTACCCAGACCAGTTGTTCCAAACATATTTAAAAGTTCTCCAGTAACTGAATTAAAACTCTCTGAGATAGGGGCGCCTGGGAGGCTCAGTGGCTTAAATGTCTGCCTATGGCTCAGGTCATGATCCCAGGGTCCTGGGATCGAGTCCTGCATCAGGCTCCTTGCTCAGCAGGAAGCCTGCTTCTCCCTCTCCCCCTGTCACTCCCCTGCTTGTTCTCTCTCTCTCTCTCTCTGACAAATAAATAAATAAAATCTTAAAAAAACAAACAAACCTCTCCAAGATAATTCCATTAGTGCAGCCTCAGTTGGAACCAGTGTTGGGAGCCACAAAATTTAACACCCTTCCATTTAAAAATATATATCTGTGTGGGTAGGCTAAGCAAGCAGCCTTCCATGAACCTACCAGTAAGTATCACAGCACAGAGGTAATAGTCTTAGGTGCCCTAGGTGTCTTATCATCCAAGGTTCTCCTTTCTGGCTGCCGAGGGGGCAGAGAGACCCATGTTTCCTGATTGCTTACTCTATGCCAGGCACTCTGCGTATGAACCCATGTTGGTCTTCATAGCAACCCTATGAGGTGGATGTAATGAATCCAACCCTACCTATGGGGAGAAAATGTGAGGCTTGGGGAGGTTACCTTCTTGCTAAAGGCAAGGGGTTGGGCAACATGGGGGATTTGAACCCAGGTCAGATTGCCCTGAAGTGAAGTTGGAAATGTGTACTGTTGTCCCTTTCATGTGAATGCAACTGCCTCCAAGCCTCTCTTCTGATAGGGATGGAAAGGAACACATTTGTCAAATCAATTGCCACATGACATGGACGGAAGGCACCATTAATCTCTAGAAAAGAAATTACACCTGACATGATGGCTGCATTTAGGGTCTCTACCTGTTGAGTTTGTGGTAGTCTGTGGTACTCTAGGTTCTGTCTGGTTTTTGCAGGAGCCAGACCGCTGAGTCAAATGGAGATATAATTGGAACCACAACCTCGGCATCCTTTAGACCAGGGCTTTCCACTGTGTAAATGATATGAGCCACATACGTAATTTAAAAATGTTTAAGAGCCACATTAAAAAAAGGACAAAGAGGCAGTGAGATTAATTTGAGCAATATATTTTATTTAACTCAATCTATTAACAATATTTTAATATGTAGTAAACAAAATACTATGGAGATAGTTTACAGTCTTTTTTCAGGGCTAAGAGTATTTTATATTTACAGCACATTCCAATTCAGATGTTAAAGCTTCATTAGAAATACTCGATCTATATTTAGATTTCATAAAATTTACAGTTGAAAAAGTAGACTCATATACTCAAGTTTTTCCAAGCATATTTAAACATTTCCCAACAACTGATTTGAGTATGTTTTAAAATTCTATTAATTAAAATTAAATAAAATAAAAAATTCCGTCTCTCAGTTGCACTAACAACATTTTAAGTCCTCAGTAGCCACGAGTGGTTAGGGATAAGAATCAGACTGTATAGTTTGAGATCTTTAAGAGAGGTCCCATTTTTTTTGCATATTCCCTTTGGCATGCTTTTATTTTTTTATTTTCTTGTCTGGGAGGTGGCAGGTAGAAGTTTCTCCACTATGACAGCTCATACCACTCAGTCTCGAAATGCAGGGTAGGGGTGGTGCTCACCACGGAGATGTCTGTGCTGATTACACATTTGGGAGCCAAAGAAACGACCACCAGATTAGTCTGCAGACTCAGCGGACACAGTCTTGAGTTGAACTTTGGCCAAGATTCCACTGGTACCTCGTTTCCACAGGCCCCTACTGTAACAGGCCTCTGGGTATCATCGTCAACCTGGACCCTGTGTTCAACAGTCTTCAGAATGTTTGGGTATGCTGCCTTCTCGAACCCGAGCTGTTACCAACCAAGTGGTAGAAGATCCCTTTGAAAGAGGTCGGGGGGCGGGGAGCGGAAGAGTGTGTACTTGCTGTGATATTGTGGGGTCTATTCCTTGGGGACCTGGCCTCTTCCTCAGTCATTGGGTTCTGGGTCATAACACTAGGCGAGAGATTATGATATGAAAATAACCACCCTGATCTCCTAACCATCTTTGTGATCTCTTTAGTTGGTACAAGTTGAGTAGTACCCTTGTCGGATGCCCGTCTCTTTTGCTCTTGATGCTTCATGTTTTATGAACCATCAGCAGAAACTCTTTGCAGGGCAGCCCCCTCTCTCTGCCTCTCTACTGTCCTGCTGCTCATTATGACAACTGAATTCACCTGGCTCCTAACGGTTAGTGCGTGGCCAACTTGCCTCTCTTGTTTTGGTGTCCTTTCATCCCTTTATTATCAGTGAGTCTAGTCATACAACGGCCTTTCCTACTGTTAGCCTGGGCCTAGACGGGAGAGCTACGACTGTATTTCTCAAGGATACTGGTGCCACTCCTCCTAGAGTCTTCAGAGTCATCTTGTAGATTTTCTGGACTTTCTTAGTATATCTATTCTAGCATCTCCACTTTTCTGAGACTTCTGCTCCCTTCTTCCACCACCAGCCTTGGCAGTTCTGGCATGTCGACCTCACTTAACGTGAGCATTGCTTTTTGCATTCGTCCAGGAGCCATCTTGTTGTGAGCTTATACCATCTTCCAGGGCTCCTGCCAACATGTTTAATCTTTCTTCCTGGGAGAGGATCTCAAATTGACAAACTCTTATTTATCCAATCTTATATGCCAGCCTTCTTGATTAAGCACCTCCAGAATATAGTTCCATGAATACTCTCCCAGCTTTTGCTGGTACATGCTAGCTAGGTCTTGGAGCTCCTTAAAAATGGAGCTCCTTTGGGGCATCTGTGTGGCTCAGTCAGTTGAGCATCTGACTCTTGATTTCAACTCAGGCCTTGATCACAGGGTTGTGAGTTCAAGCCCCACATAGGGTTCCATGCCTAGCACGGAGCCTCCTTAACACACACACACACGTAGAGCTCCTTTTTTCCTTATCAGGCATGGCATGTCCTCAGTAGAGTTATGTTATGACTTAACTAAATCTAGTTACTAGATTAGTAATCAGTAAGGGAAGTGGGGGCAGATCTTGAGTGGGACACTTGTGGCTTTGCAGGAGTGAAGATGCTCATAATCTCCAATCAGTGATGGAGTATTGTCCCTTCTTAGGAAGGGTGGGACACTTCTGTAGGCTCAGAAATTTTAGGGAATCTGTAGTTTCAAAATCTGTGGTGAGGAGAGGGGAGTGGAAATAACTCAGCCATTCCCACCCGTGTCAGGGTTTTCATCTTATTCTAACCATAGCCCTGACCGCAACAGAACAGACCTTCCTTGGTTGGGAGTTTATAGTTTGGGCTCAGATATCCTGACCATTGTGTTCTGGTCCTGGCCTTCAGCCTTTTCTGCCATTGTCCTGCATGAGATGAGGTCCTTTTTATATGCTACCAAGGAGGTCTTCTGGCTTTCATACTTACATTTCAGTTGGGATTAGTCCTCTCAGCTTTTTCTTATATTTTTTCAGGGTATCAACGAAGCCTAATGATAGCCAACATTGTTGTTGTTGTTTTTATAAACATATAATGTATTATTAGCCCCAGGGGTACAGGTCTGTGAATTGCCAGGTTTACACACTTCACAGCACTCACCATATCACATACCCTCCCCAATGTCCATAACCCCACCACCAACATTGGTTTTATAATTACTATTACCACCATATTTCTCAAACACCTGATACATTGCAGAAGCTAATGCATCCCCTTCCATTGGTTTCCATCTTAATACACCCCCAGTAGCTGTTTTTATAACAGGACTGGACTGCTCTGTTGTGCCAGGGGATAGCCGTGCTCCTAGTTCTACCAGTGAGTGATGGGGTCTCTTTGCCAGCCAGAATGGAAATGATATACTACCCAGGCCCCTAATGAATCCCCTCCTTTCTCTTACCACTTGTTCTACTAATTGTTGCAGGTTGAGTTCCTTGGAAGGGAGGCTCTGAGGTTGAGTTTGGCATTCAAGAGGTTTATTAAGGAAGGCCCTTGGGAGGGGAGTGGAATGAAGAAGTGTATGCAGGGAGAGATCAAGCTTCCATGTAGGTCTAGCACAGTCACAGCTGAACTTTTGGTAATCTCTGCAGCTAAACGGCTCTTAGACTTATCTAGAACTGAAACTAGATGGCTGCTGGGCCTCTCTACTTGTTCACTGTCCAGTCATTTGATGAGGACTATGAGAAGGGACTGGCACATGGAGACTGTCTGCAATAGTACTTAGTACTGGGCCAAAAAGTCCTGCACTGATGGAGGATCTGGGTGGTGTAACCTATGTCCACCATGATGTCCAATCGAGAGAATCTTTTTCTTTATTGAGGTATAATTGGCATATAACATTAAACTAGTTTCAAGTATACAACATAAGGACTCAATATTTGTATGCATCGTTAAGTGATCACCACAGTCTAGCAAATATCTGTTACTGTACATAGTTACAATTTTTTTCTTGTGGTAAGAACAGGGATTCTTAAACTTGTAAAAATGAAGAGATATTGTATGCCTTCTTTCATGCACTTCAATTGGAGTCAGTGACTTCTAGAATTAGAATTGATTGTGTGTTTCTCTGTTTACCACTAAACTGAATTCTTTGAAGGGAGGGATTTTGTCTTCTGTATTTTGTATCTTGGGTCTTGAGTAAATGGCAAAAGGCCTAGGTTTAGACACATAGCAGGCATTTAAGACATGTTTGTTATTGAATATTGACTGAAGGTTTATGACTGATCACCTTGGATGGGCTACTAGGCTTTTGGAAGTGAAGTTGTTAGTTATTCGAGTTCAAGTCTATAGCTAAAATGCTCTTTCCCATTGACAATCCTGGTAAATTAATTCAGCAAATGTTAATGAGCATTTGCTCAATGCCAGGCATGATTTTAGATGTTATGAGAGATAATATGATGAACATGACATCATTCCTGCCCTCCATGAGGTGACGACTTTGAAAACCAGGAAAAGGGGATTGGAGATATATGATGTCATACTTTCAGATTCATCGGTAGGTTTTGATCTTTGACTGGGTAACGCTGGGCTGATTCTTATAATTCTAACTGAGTGAATTCAGGCCAGGTAGGTGTGATGGGCTAGACAAGAAGAATGTGTGCAGTTCGAGCCTGCATGGTAATGTCTTTGATGGTATTAAGTAGCAGTACGCTGAGATATAATACAGGGTTGTGTATAATGGTTTACATATAATGCTAATATGGTGGCCACTAGCTGCATGTAGCTATGTAAATATAAAATTAAAATTAATTTAAAACTAAATAAAATTACAAATTTAGTTCCTCAGTTGCACTAATCACATTTCAAGTACTTAATAGTGGTATGTGACTAATGGTTACTCTGTTGGGTAGAACCAATTTTAGAACGTTTCCATTCCTACAGAAAATTCAACTGGATGGCAATGGTTTAGACTATCACTGACTTACACAACATTAGAGCAGAAATTGCTTTTCTTATTTATTAGATAGGGACACTGGGACCTATAAAGCTACCAGGTCTGGGATCACCTAAGTCTCAGTCCAATGATTCTTTGTTTACAGATTTCTTATAGTTCATAGGCTTGTGGGAGCCTCTTAAACAGCCCAAGATACCTCATATAATACAAATTATCCATCCACCCATCCATTCATCCATCCACCCTTCCATCCATCCATCTGTCCATTTCTCCTCCTATCCTTCAACATACTCTACGTCTTTTTCTTCTGCCTGTACTGGTTGCTGAATCTATACCAATCAGTAGGACACAGCTCCTGCTGAGAAGGTCATTTTACAACTTAGCAGAGGAGATGAAAACATGATGATGCAACACAATTAGTGCTACAGTGGAGTAGGAGTCAAGCGTATAGAGCCCAGAGGAGGTAGGATGAATTCTTCCAGAAGGCTTGGGATAAGCATTACATAGGAGGTGACATTTAAATTGGGTCCCAAAGGATAACAAGAATTTATCTGGCAAGAAGGAGGAGAAGACATTCTAGAAAAAGGAAAGAGCATGTGCCATGGTATGAAGGCATAAAGTGCACTGACCTTGGGCGTGGTGAGTAGACTTTTGTGGTCCCAGTGTGGCTGTGGGAGCCATGGCAGGAGGCAAGGTTGGAAGAGTAGGCTGGGCCCACCTTTATAAGAACTTGCATGTCAGGCGGAGAAGAATGGGCTTTGTCTAGCAGACAATGGAGGCCTTTCGAGGTGGCTAAGGAAGGGAAGGATATGACTGGATCTGTGTTTTTAAAAGATCAATCCATGGGAGCATGTAGGGAATGGATTATGGGTTCAGTTGTTCCAGCTCTCTGGATTTGTCCAAGGTGGAGTGAAGTTCCCGAACCTAGCACAATAATGATATTGCTGCTCTCTTCTTGGGGTTAAATAATAGTTAACGTTCTTCCAACTAAGAATTTTCAACATTTCCATACTACATTTGCCCCTTCCCTTCCTGACCTCCATACCCATCAGTCTCCTACTAACCCACATTTTCTCCAGCATTAGATCAACAGAAGGGTGGATGGGAATATGACAGAGGTACCAGGAAGCAGCCACTCTCACCACCTGAGCTACTTGAGGCTTCTGTAGCCCTAATGCACCTGTGTCCCTGGTTTCCTTCACGAACCTTGTTGAAAGATGCTGCTCCCATAGTTGCATTTTCCTGGTGGATTCTGGGATGATGGAGAATTGTCCTGACACCTGGCTGGAAAAGAATTGAGGTCATGCACAGAGGTGAATGGAGCCTTCCCTTGATTTTCTCCAAGAAAACTAAAGGCAGGGAGCTGAGAGGGACTTAGAGAAACCGCTTACCCAGTGGGAAAAGATTAGGCTGGGTCCCCATTCCCTTCTCCTGAGGAGAGAATGCTTTGTTGGGCTAACAGTTATGTTGGACTAAGCGCTATGACAATATGCAATTAATAGTGAGTCTCTTTGTAACAGATAACAGTCAAAACATCTTGAAGCCCATTCAGGGAGATAACTTTGAAGGGAGCCTCGGCTGTCCACACACACATCGAACACTGTCATTAAGCCCTCCTGGGATGACAGCAGCTTTAGTTCATCATCCTGGGTGGTGGCTCTGGGGGGACTCTATTCTTTAAATTTTCTTTGGGGAAAAAAATGTCGTTTAAAAGTTAATTTGCAACACAACACAGACAAATAAATGGAAGGAGATGTGGTCTGGTGATTCATGAAGGAACCCAAAGGAGGAGGGGTGGTGCTCAGTTTCTGACAGCTGAGTGACTTATGGAAAAAGAACTCTCCCTCCCCCATTGGCTACTCCCACTGGCCAGAGGAGTAGGAGAGTTTCTCCATAGGTCCTTATGTAAAGAAAATTAAGTCATGTCTCCACCTGTGGATATAAATGTCCAAACATATCTTTTTAAAACTTCATTTATTATGAATAAGAACAGGCTGGTCTTCTAATTTGGATCAATGTCAAGCAATGTGGCTAATGATCCAACATCTATTCTGTCCTTCTTCCTTATCAAGGGACCCTACTTTGTTTGGGGCAACCATGTACCTAGTTAAAAATCTCCCCCTTTCCAACATGGATTGCATTACTCAGAGGTTGGTTAGGTGACTCAGCTTTGGCCAACAAACTGCTGTAAGGGTAGCTTACTGGGTGGATATTTTAGAATTGACAGATATTGTTTTTCCTGAGTAAAGGGGGTGAACTTAGCTGGCACGTACCTTTTTTTCTCCTTATCTTTGCTCCTTTTTTCTCATCATGCCTGAAAACACATGAGATACCCAGGATGAGGCAGCCAAATGATAGCGCTCTGCCGGGTGCTGCACATATCAGGGTAAAGAAGAGGGTTTCTAATGTGGCACTTCACTGGGAGTGTGTAGATGGGAGGTCACAATCCAATGTACTGAGTCCTATAACAGGAGGGGGGGATGTAAAATATGAGGTTTGAACCATTAAAAAAAAAAACCCACTCCAAATTTACATGGAAACCCCCAGATTATAAAGTTGATGACTAGGGTTGGAACATTCCTCACGCTTATCTAAACCCTGGGAATGAGGAACCTGGAGAAACAGGGCCGGCCAGTCCTTTGTAACTGAGAATAAGCATTCAGGGGGAAAAGGTCCAAGTGTAGGGCAGCTGGATTTGCTTCTCCAAAATACTAATTGAGGTTCCTGCGTATGTCAGAGCTGCACTGAGCTCAGCTTGGACGTGATTCTAGGGAGCACGTGAGCCTTGGCCCTTAGGAAATGTCTCTTTTGAGAATGATTGAACTGCTATACTAACCTAGGAAAATGAGTGGATTTGACAGCTCAAATTGGTGGAAGAAACAGTTGGACCAGCCCCAGGCCCTGCTTGGGCACTTGCCAGCTGAAGCGGGCATGACTAATCACGAAGCTCATTTGGTGGCATAAAAGGGACAGTTCCATTAGGGTCAAGTGCGGAGCCTGGGGAATATTCCCAGGCATGTGCTTCCCAGAATCAAAGGCAAATGACTTTTCTTTTTTTTTTTTTAAAGTAATGACAGGGTGGGCTGCATGATCATTTTCACCATTGTTCGTTTCTTTTTTCCTCCCGTTCTCTGTGTTCCCGGAGGGGTGGTTGAAATATATATAGCCCTCAGCACGACACAGGGCCAAGTCCGAAGAGAGCTGGGGTGTGCTGTGGACAGGCCACACTGCAGGCCGTCTCTGCACTGTCTTTGGGCTTCTTCCTTAAGGGTTCATGGTGTGTGTGTGACTCCAAGAGCACCCGGCCGTGTGTTGTGTTTCCAGGACACATGCCCGCTGCCTACTGAACAGCCGTAAACCAAGACGGAAACCGTGGTACGGGCAGGGGTGTCCTGTGGACCATGAACCCTGCAAGGTGGTGTGAGAGGCCAAAACCTTTTTTCATGATCAAATAGACTTGGGGAAATGCTTCATCTTCCGTTTTGTCTTGGTGATCCACCATGAACATTTATGGGCTAATAGATTTGAGAAGTCTCACAAGAATAAAACCTCTTTAACTTTGATTTACCAGCATTTCCCACTCTTTCTTTCTTTCTCCCTTCCTCTTTCCTTCCCTCCCTCCATCCCTCCCCCCTTCTCTTTCTTTCTTTCTCTCTCTTCCTTTTTCCTTCCTTCCTTTTCCCTTTCCCTCTCTCCCTCCCTCCCTTGCTCCCTCCCTTCCTTCTTTCTCTCTCTCTCTCTCTTCCTTAAATCATGGAGTTTTCCTGCTCTCCTTCACCCTCAAAGAACATCTGTCCTTGGAACAAACTTTGGCCACTGTCCTCAGACACATAAATAAAATAAAAGCAGTAAGACAAGATACAAATAAATAGCAGAAGTCTGTAACCCTCTGCAAGTCAAGAAAACATCTATTTTCACACTGGTTATGATTTGGGTTGGGTATTTAAGGTCCCCATAATTTCCTGCCCATCCAGCACCTTGGCTGTTCAGCTAGAGGCAGTGTTCTGGTTTCTGAGGAACAAATAACCCCGGAGCAAAGTGGCAGTAAACGACATTATAATGCTTAGGATTTGGGGGCAGTCGGGGACTAGGATAGGGCTCAGTGAGAACAGCACGTCTCCATGCCATGATGACGGGCATGGCTCGCATGGCTGGGGGCTGTTTGACCCGTTCAACTGGGTTCATGTATCTGAGGCTGTTATTTCTGCTGTCAGCTGGCTTCTCAGTTTTTCTCCATGTCACATCTGCTGGGGATGAAATGTCCAAAATGGCTTCTTCCCTTCCACGTCTGTCTAGTGCCCGAGCTGGAATGAATGGAGCATGTTGGGCTGGCCAGTTGTGGTGCCATCTTTGTTCATCTAGCTGTGCAACCTCACAGGACGGCCGTCCCAGAGGAGGCAGACTGTCATGGTGGGTGACTTCTCTTGGATCCAGTGTTTTAAGAGTCATGGTGGAGGCTGCAAGCTGCTATATGACCTAGTTTTGGAAGTTCTAGAGTGTCACTGCCTCTGAATTCCATTGGCCAAGCAAGTGATGGCCAGCTCAGGCTCCAGGGGACAGGAATTACCCTCCCCATTCTTGATGGGAGCAGAAGCAGAGGACTTGTGGTTATCTTTAATTTACCACAGGCGTCATACTGGTTGGCTCTACGGCATCAGATAGCTGAAATGTCGGTTGGCTTCCACCTGGGCTCAGATTTATCTTAAGCAATGTCTGGAAAAGTTCTTTTAGTTCAGGATGCCACTTAGAGAACATAAGAAATGGAGACGACCAACCCATCTAGACACAGAATGGAGAACAGTAGTTTAAATGTTATAAACACAACGGACCAAATTGCTATTGCATGTCCCTCTGGTGTTAATGCCCATCATCCCGTATGATGGACGAACCGCTAGAAACTTTCTCCAAACTGCACGAACCCTGGGAAATGCCTCGGATTTGGCCTTCTCTACTCCCCTAACAGGCTGCTCCCATCTATCTCTTTTGCTATGATCTTCATTAGTTTGGGCTAGTTTGGTCACATTTAAGGGTTTTATATAAACTTCTGGGAATTCTCAGTTTTTGCCTAGAACAGGTGCATTTTTTTTTGAGGAAAAAGAATTTATAGAGATTTTTATAGAGAATACATAACCAACATCCCTATTCTCACTTCCTAGAATTTACAATTATCAACATGCTAATCAATTTTCTGTGATTTTTGTTTGAAATAAAGGAAAAATCAATTAGAGAGAAAGTTGAAGTGTCTTTTGGTCAAATTTTCCTTCTCTGCCTCCCAGAAGCAACCATTATTATGAATTTAGTGAGTGGGATGGTATTTTGAAAACAATGTTTTCATCAACATTGTTGTACAGTTCCATCCATGGTTCCCTGTTTCTAATTTACTGCTCTGCAGATATGTAGCTGAAATTTAATTCAAAATTCTGTTGCTTTATTATCCGTGACTCGCTTCTCTCCAGATAGTGTGCCAGTGAGAGGGTTCTCCCCTAGGCTTTGGTGGATGAGAACTAATTCTAGGAGGAGGCTCCCTGCACGTATTCCCCAGACTGAGCAAAAACAATGTTATGTCCCATTCTGTGTGGGCCAGTACCCTCACCATAAATATTATCAGCCGGGATTTAGTACTCAATTATTTCAAGGCCACTAAACATGTAAGTTTAAAGCTACAGGTATGAAAACCACAGAGCCCTGTCGAACAACAGATCTAAACAACTCGGTCCTGACCAGTACTTCTGGTATGAAATGTCATCTCGTTTCCACAGTTGCTGAGTGATGGCCTTTCACTGATGTGACTCAATGATACTGAATGCTTATCACATTGAGTGTAGTTACCATCTGTCACCATGCAAAGTTATTATAATATTATTGACTGTATTTTTGATGCTGTACTTTTCCTTTCTGTGACTTATGTATTTTATAACTGGAAGTTTGTATCTCTTAATCCATTCACCAATTTCACCCATCCTCCCCCCAGTAATTCCCCTCTGGCAATCAGTAGTTTGTTCTTTGTATTTATGAGTTTGTTTCTTTTTCTCTTTCTTTTTTTTTTAGATTCCACATACACGTGAAATCCTATGGCATTTGTCTTTCTCTGTCTGACTTAATCACTTAGCATAAAACCCTGTAGGTCCATTCATGTTGTCACAAATGGCAAGAGTTCATTCTTTTTTATGGGTGAGTAATATTCCATTGTGTATGTATACATAACCATCTTCTTCACCCATTCATCTATTGATGGACATTGGGTTGTTGCATATCTTGGCTCTTGTAAACCATGCTGCAATAAACATGGGGAAGCATATATCTCTTCCAATTAATGTTTTCATTTTCTTCAGGTGAGTACCCAGAAGTAGAATTACAGGATCATATGATATTTCTCCTTTTAACTTTTTGAGGAACCTCCAAAATGATTTCCACAGTAGCTGTACCAATTTACATTCCCACCAACACTGCATGAGGGTTCCCTTATCTTTCATGTTTGTTATGTCTGGTCTTTTGATAATAGATATTCTGCCCGGTCTGAAATGATATTTCATTGTGGTTTCAATTAGCATTTTCCTCTTGATGAGTGTCTGTTTCATGTGTTTGTTGGCCATCAACGTGTCTTCTTTGGGAAGAGGTCTCTTTAGGTTCTCTGTCTTTGTCCTATTTAGAAACTGACTGCTTAATGCATATGGGGTTCTCTTTTGAAGTGACCAAAATCTTTAAGAACTTCTTTTCAGGTTCCTGGACCCAATTCAGTGTGTGTGAGAGACTGTGTGTGTGTGTGGGTGGGGGCCTGTGGGCTTCCCCATACCAATAAAGAGTTCTCCAACACCTACCCGCGTCTGAGGGTCAGCTCTGCTCTGATGCCTATCTACCTAAGACAGTCTCAGATACCACGGGTTAAGGGTTCAGGCCTACAAGATTATCCACCCAGCACCCTCCCCCTGCCTCCCACCTTCCGAACCTTGGCACAAGTCCAGGTTATCACTTGTGTTTCAAGCCAACTGGCTAGAGACTGGAGGTACCAATGACCCCCTCCTTGTACGCCAGATGCTCGTTCCAATCTAGGTTACTATCTGTACTTCTGACAGACTGGCTATGAATCTGCAGCTTCCATGACCCCCTCCTTGGGTTCAATTAATTTGCTGGAGCAGCTCACAGAATTCGGAGAAACATTGTACTTACGATATGACTGGACTCTTATAAAAGGATGTAACTCAGAAATAGCCAGCTGGAAGAGATATAAAGGGCAAGCAAAGGCACAGGGTGTGGAGTTTCCTGTCCTCTGAAAAAGTGCGCCATTCTCCCCGAATCTCCATGTGCTTACCAGCCAAGAAGCTCTCTGAACCCCATCCTTTTGCGTTCTTACCAAGGCTTCATTTCAGAAGCATGCTTGATTAAATCTTTGGCCATTGGCAACTGTTTTGACCTGAAGCCTCTTTCCCCTCCCTGGAGGTTGGGAGTGGGATTGAAAGGTCCAACTCTCTAATCACGTGGTTGGTTCTCCTGGTAACCTGCCCTTAACCTAGGTGCAGCCCCAAAGTCGCCTCATTAACATAACACCAATGTTGCTCTCAGTCGCTTAGGAAATTCCAGTGGTTTGGGGAGCTCTGTGGGCAGGAAGACCAAAAACACATACATATTTCTCATTACAAATCACAGTATTGCACAAGTCTGTAGGACAACAATGTAAACCCACATTTATACCATTAGGGTGCTGATTTGTACACTGGAAGATGGCTGACTTATGTTATATGAATTTCAGCTCAATAAACAACAAATAAAATAGTACAATCTCCCCTAGGTTTACACTACTTAGTGCATTTTCAGAATTCAGTGAATATTAAAACCATGCAAAAAATGCTTGAGGTCTGTATGTAAATCCAAGTTAGGGTACAGGCTCAGCTACATTATAAATAGGTTTTTCTTCTACACAATTATGGGGAGAGATATTCAAAAGCTGGATAGGATATTGTTGAGCAGGATAACCCCTTCCACGGCAGAATATCTAGAGTCCGCATCCCCAGAGCAACCTCACACATTTCTGGCGTGCACCGCCCAGGGGGAGGGAAAGCTGAGGCCCGAGGCCCTGCGGTGAGTGAGAGCGTCCTCTGTCTTTGTCCTTACGCGGTCCGGGACGCACCTGCCAGGGCTCTGCGTCCAAGGCTTACTTGCTGCCTCACTGTCCTGTTCCAGGAATGCTTAAAAGGAACCACCGCGGAGACCATGGGACGATGTTAGAAACACTATATCCTCTCCTCATTCTAAAAGAGAAACCCTTGTGCTGTATTCCTGTGCTGACAATCCTGGTGCTGTGAGCAGACCTTGGGCTTTGCGATGTTGTTCCATTTTGGTTTTATTTTCTAAAGCCCTAGTGCCAAAGCCATGGTGCTTGAATCCACTGTTTCTGTGGCTCTGGGGAGAGATGCTGGTGCTAATGCTGTTTGGCTTGATCTGGCTGGCTGGTCTTCTAGAAACCACTTGCCCTTTGCTTTCCCTGCTTTGCTCCCCTGAGTGTACCTTTTGGCCTTTCTCTGCGGTCAACGGCGAGGCAGCCTACTGACAATTTGGCTCTGGTAATGTCACCTTATGTAGCCACGGACATTTGGGGAAGAATGCCTGAAATGGAGGTGGTGGGGCAGAGAACAGCCAGGAACATGGAGGGTCTAAGTGGTCAGGTTAGGGTACAGCCTACGAGTACTCTCCCCCAGTTTCCTCGTCTAGCTGTTGGTCTGAGGGGCCCTGGGAAGGGCCAGGCTGGGAAGGGCTGGGCACAGGAGTATCTCTGGGGGACAGAGGCCTTGTATTGTTTCCTTGGGACCAGATCAAGGGGACCCTGGGCTGTGGAGAGGATGCAGTCAGGAGGGGACAGTGGGGATGGAGGACCCCAGCCCAGCCCAGATCCTGCTGGGGCAGCATGATGGAGGAGCCTGGGGAGGACCACTTCGAGGCATCTGGGAATGATTTCCTCCATCTGTCAGAACCAATGCATGTCTCAGATGTTTTTACTCCGAGCGCAGCTTTCTGCCTCTTGCCGTCAGTCTCTTCAGATGTTTACGAGGAGCTCTAGGCCAGCCACGTGGCAGCAGCCTCATTTGCTTTTATTTAGTTCATATGAATTTGAGCTGTTTTGCACATAAAAAGAACCAAAGGAACATTAACTGCTAACCACTCCTAACCCTCCATGTGCACGTTCGAGCTTCGCCTGCGCACACGCTCGCGCTGTGGGAACAGACTGTGTAGGGTTCTGCTTCATTTTGCATCATTTCATGTACACCTGGCTCGCACACTTGCGTCCTGGTGCCCAGGTAGGGCTCTTTCATGAGAAAACATCACAACCCGGCCATTCATGTATTGCATGCTGCCTAGAGATACCAAATTTCCTTTCACGTAAATAACGACTCTTTAACCTTCTCTATCATACTTTTTATGGATATTCCTCCCAAAAGGAATTGCCAAGTTCAAGGGTATGAACTCTGTGGCTCTGTTTACACACTCCTAGATTATTTCAGGATGATAGACCCAATACTCACTGCGCTCAGAGAAGCAGGATATTTTTCTTGTGGCCATCACTCCACCATTCATCCGGTGTGGGTATTTGCTGTGCACCTCCCTGGCACACCATGGTGCCAGGCGCTGGAGAAATGGCGGCAAACAAGTCGCAGGCCCTGGTCCCTGGTTCCTGGCCTCATGGTGCTCCCAGTTTCTAAGGCTTCTCAAGATGTGATCTTGGATCATCACCTTGGAATGGACCATGCACAGGTCCTGGAATCACCTGGGGCAGGTGCTTATTAAAAATGCAGATCCCTGGGACTCACTCCCAACTACTGAATTAGAATCTTTAGATCCAGGCACCCCCCCCCACCTGCATTTCCAATGAAATTTCCCAATGCACATCACATGTGAGCCCCACTGATCTTGGAGAAGGAGTGTAAGTTCACTTTTGCTTAGAAGGAAACATGAAGAACCCGAGATGGAGTGTGGGAGACCGGCATGATGGGCCAGCCGGAGCAGGGAGATGACAGAAGGGCGCAGGTCTTCTTGCCAAAATGTCACCTCCCTTGGGATACAGACCAAGCCACTGAACCCAGGACAGGCTGTGACTAATAAGCAAATCAAGTAGATAATGTTTTGCCGCAGCTGAGCAGTTCCCTCCCACAGGTGGAGCAGCCTGGGCCACAGAGCAGAATTAGAGCATTTTCTGGTGTCGAGATCACTGTTGCAAATTCGTTGAGCGAAGCCAAGCAGCTGGGGAGGGAGCATGTGGTCCTGCTCGGGGAGGGAGCCACGGGAGGCGTGCATGCTCGCCCCTTCCCCGTGAGCGATTCTTCCAGGCGTGCAGAGCAGACAAGCCAGCCTGTCCAGAAAGATCGCTGTGCTGGTGGGGACAGAGAGAGACGGGCAGCGCTGGCTGAGGGACACTGGGCTGCTCTGCCAAGTTAGAGAAGGGTGCAGACTTCAGCGGTTGTGGGGAGGTGGGGCAGAGGGCTGGGACCAGCTGTGCAGGCCACAGAGCAGGACGGGAAGTCTGACTGCAGGGGGTGGTTCTGGGACAGAGGAGATATAAATGTGCAAGTGTCAAGTGTGTGGCCCCAAGAACTCCCCCAGGCTTGTGATGTCCAGTGGCTCGAAGCAAGGTGTCCTTAGCTTTCTGGAGATAGTGTTGACCTCCAACATAATATACCAGCTTGGAGACTTGGTGTCTTCCATGGCACACAGCCTGGGTCTAAATGTCCAGCATTCCTCAAGCATTTTCTTGGGTGCGGCCATTGTGGGGCGGCCCTGGGCTCCTTGGGGGTCTCAGCTCTCATTTGGTTCCCTATATGGGACAGTCTCCTGAAGGTGGTGCAGGCGTGTTCCCCCAAACCAAAAGTAGGCCAGGGCCTTATTGTGTTGCTCTTGGCCTATGCCGATGTGCTCTCTCTGCATGAACCACAAGCCAGGTTTCTGCCTTTGCTCCGAGCAGTAGACAATTGAACGTGCATTTTCATTAAGGCCTGGGTCACTGCACATGTCATAGTTTGAGTCCCTATTTGGGAGTGTTGCAAGTGTGACTCTATTTCTTAATTCATAAAAATGTCCCTTGATCACTTTTTTTCTGGCCTGATCCCATAAAGGCAAAAAGAGTTGAGCCATCACAGGCCAGTCTTTGGATGATGCCAAAGTGGCTTCTGAGTGAGTCAGCCCAGGGTTGAAGGTGTCCAGTGGATAAGCCCTCAAGACCTTTCTACTGAACCCTGGATGGAGGACATCTCATCGCTGGATGGAGGACATCTCATCACTGGATGGAGGACATCTCATGTTTTCTAGCGGCTCGGGATGTTGATGGGGATTAGCGTAGCTATAGAAAGACCACACCAAAATGCAAGAAAGACTCTGTGACCTCATTTTTACGAGCTCAAACTGCTTACCATCTGTGCCGGGAAATCGGGTGTATGCGCATGCGTGTGCATGCGTGTGCGTGCACATGTGTGTGCATGTTTTGTCGAGAGCACAGCTGTAGTGTTTGGTTGAAGAGTAGAGAACTAAAGCAAACAGTTGGGGAAGACCATCTATTGATCAGCCGCAATGCTGTATTTGGTGTCGGCTTGAAAAGAATCATTCATCATAAGTCATCAAAAAGAGAACAGAAGAGAGAGCAAACACTTCCCGCCCTTAAATCTCTCACTGTTGCCTTTCACAGGAACAGTTTCTCACGCAGAAAAATCTGTTTTCAGTTGGACTGAAAAACTGCCCCGTGAGTCATAAACATCTCTATATTTGTTAAGGCTCTTCACAGTTGACAAAGCATTTTTGCAAAGTTTTTTTCCATTTGATCCTACCCACAGGGGTGGAGTGACTAATCCAAGACCGCACAGATAGAGAATGGCACAGTGGGGCTGGATTCTGACTCCAGCGAGGCTCATTAAGTTCACGGGGAAGCTAGATCTCTAAGACCAAGGCAGCTGCGATTGCAGAGGGGCTGTTGAACTTGACGTAAGAGATGTTTATGTTTTATGTGTTCTACATCTTGCCCTGATTTGGGGTCTGGGGAAACTCTCAGCCTCATTTTCCCTCCCAGGCTGAGGGTGGCGGCATGGATCCGTCTTAGCAAGCAAAAAGGATCAAGTGGGCTTTCTTATCCTACAGGGAAAGGGATTGTGTAAATACCAAAAGAAGAAAAAAATGGATTCCCGGAATTGTTTTTAGATACAACCACTCATCTAACTCATTGCTTTCAGGAGCAATTCTGCTTCCCCTCCCCAAAGGTGGGTCATGCCCCCCATACCTGTTAGCTCACACAAAGAGGAATGAGCCCCACCGACCAGCACAAACCAACTCTTAGCAGATTTGCTTTAGCGTGGATGTTTCATTTTTGAAACGTTTTTATTTTAATTCCAGTTAGTTAACATATATATTAGTTCCAGGTAGAGTGATTCAACAATTCCATACATCACACGGTGCTCATCATGATAAGTACAATCCTTAACCCTCCTCACTTATTTCATTCACCCTCTCCTCCCCCACCTTCCCTCTACTAACCATTAGTTTGTTCTCCATGGTTAAGAGTTTGTTTCTTGGTTTGTCTCTCTCTTTTTTTCCTTTGTTCATTTGTTTTATTTCTTAAATTTCACATATAAGTAAACCACATGGTATTTCTTTCTCTGACTGACTTATTTCTCTTAGCATTGTACTCTCTAGCTCCATCCATGTCATTGCAAATGGCAAGATTTCAATCTTTTTAATGGTTGCATAGTATTCTATTGTATATATACACCACATCTTCTCTATCCATTCAACAGTCAATGGAAATGAGCTGTTTACATAATTTGGCTGATTTAAATAGTGTTGCTATAAACATAGGGGTACGTGTATACCTTTGAATTAATGTTTATGTATACTTTGGTTAAATACCCAGTAGTGAGATTGCTGGACTATAGGGCAGCTCTATTTTTAACTTTTTGAGGAAATTCCATACTGTTTGCCAGAGTGGCTGCATCAATTTGCATTCCCACCAACAGAAGGAGGACTCCCCTTTCTGCACATTCTTGTCAACACTGTTGTTTCTTATGTCATCGATTTTAGCCATTCTGACAGGTATGATGTAGTATCTCATTGTATTTTTGATTTACGTTTCACTGATGATCAGTGATGTTTGCATTTTTTTCGTGTGTCTGTTGACCACCTGAATGTCTTCTGTGGAAAAATGTCTAGTCACATCTTCTGTCCATTTTTTAATTGGATTTTTTGGGAGTATTGAGTTTTATAAGTTCTTTATTTATTTTGAATGCTAACCTTTTATCAGATATGTCATTTGCAAATATCTTCTTCCATTCTGAAGGTTGCCTTTTAGTTTTGCTGATTGTTTCCTTCACTGTGCAGAAAATACTGATTTTGATGTGGTCCCAATAGTTTATTTTTGCTTTTGTTTCCCTTCCCTCAGGGGACCTATCTAGAAAAAAATTTGCTACAGCCAATGTCAGAGAAGTTATTGCTTGGGCTCTCTTCTAGGACTTCTATGGTCTCAAGTCTCATACTTAGGTCTTTAATCCATTTTGAGTTTATTTTTGTGTCTGGTGTAAGAAAGTGGTCCAGTTTCATTCTGCATGTTGCTGTCCAGTTTTCCCAATACCATTTGCTAGAGAGATTGTCTTTTACTCATTGGATCTGGGAAATCTGCTTTGTTGGAGATTAATTGACCATATAATTGTGGGTTTATTTCTGGGTTTTGTATTCGGTTCCATTGATCTATGTGTCTGTTTTTGTGCCAGTACCATACTGTTTTGATTACTTCAGGTTTGTAATATAACTTGAAGTCCAGAAACACGATGCCTCTAACTTCACTTTCGTTTTTCAAGATTGCTTTGGCTATTCAGGGTTTTTTGTGGTTCCATACAAATTTTAGAATTATTTATTCTATTTCTGTGAAAAATGATGCTGGCATTTAGGTAGGGGTTGTACTGATTGTATAGATTCAGCATGGACATTTCACAGTCTCTAGGAGATAATTGCCATCCCTGGGGCATCAAGGTCATCCTCAGAAACATGGAAGTTAATAATATGAATATAAATATGAATATGAAGGAAGGGCCTTTATAAAGTAGACTCAATATTTTGTTGTTTCAATGCATTTTGATATTAAATGAATAAGTAATGTGAATTACATCTAAACCACCAAAATCTGCAAGTCAGCATCTGTGTGTTTTTTTTTTAAGTCAAAAACTTGAGCTTAAAATGACTATTAAAGGCTACAGACATGGTGTTTTTCTGTGCTTCAGTAAGGAATGTAACCTGAATTTGCCACTATTTGCCTGCCTATGACCTGTTATTGGCT
Organism: Mellivora capensis; assembly: GCA_004024625.1. Lineage (NCBI taxonomy): Eukaryota > Metazoa > Chordata > Mammalia > Carnivora > Mustelidae > Mellivora > Mellivora capensis. The sequence goes on along the minus strand of PISX010001851.1, from coordinate 152,770 downwards.
TCCTATGTGTGTTCAATGCCTGTCATCTCTGGACATAAGTGAGCAGCCAGTGTTGCTGAGACTATCACTCTGAACAAACTTGCCAGAGTTTCTTTGTTTCTTTTGGAAATAATTATGCTAAATTTATATCAATTATTTCCCCTACAGATCCCTGAATTTTCACATATGGAGCTGAGCTGATATAAGGAAGTGGACCAGAGATACAGATACCTTTTTTACTTCTTGTCCGGCTAAGTTTGCTATAGGATACCCCAGAGGCAGCTAGCCATACAGGACATAGAGTACTTGACTATGGCATGTGCATGTTCAACTTCCTAGCGTTGACTTCCCCACTGTTACCACCGACGGTGAACTCCTCAGCGGGCGAGAGGAGCAGCCCCCCTTCACACACAATCAGCACCAGCTGTAGTCCAATTAAACTCAACAGTGAACAGGTGTTCACTGTAATGACTTCCGCACAAAAGCACACTTCCATTTAATACTCTTTACATCTGATACACTAACAGTCCCAATGAAAAGGAGTAGTAGAAAAAGAGATGGAATTCGGTGGAGGAAAAACAGCAACCCCCAGACTCCTTCACAATCAGCATCAGAAGCCCCAATTAGCCTCAACATTTTACAGGTGTCCGCAGGAGGGTATTTTATGCAGAACATACTCAAGTCAATTATCTCTTAAGAACTTCTTTGAAGACATTTTGAAGTTTTTCAAATTCAGGCAGCTTGCTCATATTACTGTTACTACCACTGTTTAATGGCTTTGAGGATTTGACCCTGCTAGACACGCATGGGCAGAAATATTAATCACACTTACATAAATCCTAAAAATGCTCTTGGCCCATTCATTGCTTTCCCCCCCACATTCATTTACATTCGAGGTCCATGCCCTGTTTGAAACAGAGAAATCTAGAAAGCACTTCTTGGGAGTCAATGCCTAGTAGTGTTCTTATTTCTATTGTGTTCTAATCAGTTATGGAATGTCCACAGTGTGCACTGTTAGGAAGAGAGAAATGACAGGGACAACTTTCCTGTGCAGAGAATCAATACAGGATTGGTTAACAGCTTAGGACCCTATCAGAGTCACTCCTGTGGCTCACCCCAGGCTCTGTGGAAGCTGACCAATTACCAGGGGACTTGTAGATGAGTTGGTGGCAGACTGTCCAGACCTCTCACTCTACAGGATGGTGCCACCAACACTACCAGTTGGCCCTTCTCTGACTTTGAATTTAACAGAGATTCATTGCCTTTGTAGACTGTGGAGAAAAGGGGTGAGTAGGTCTGAGGCAAGGACTTTAGAATTCTGCCTCTCAATTCAGTCACAGAGTAAGGTACCTTCCTAAATGTACCACACCTTATAGTGCAGAAAACCATTTTTAAAAATTTTACCAGAACCAATTTGATAACTCACACCAGAAAGAAACCTAAGTAAAAACCAATCCCAGATGTGGAGCACATGTTGGTGAAGGTGTCAGTTGGTAAAATTACACCAGAAAGCCAGTGGATTTCCATAACTGAAGCCTGACTTGTGAGCAGACAACTCCAATCTCAACAGAAATTGCGGTAGGCAGATACTAAGATGGCTTCCAATGAACTCCTCCTCCTGAGATTCATGCCCTTGTGAGATCTTCCACCCCTTGAGGGTGAATGGGACCTATGACCTTCTTCTGACTAAAAAAATACAACAATTATGATGGACTATGACCTCTATGATTACGTTTCCTAAAATTGTAACTTCCGTCTTGCTAGCAGACTCTCTCTATTGCCTTCTTGGCTTCCATGCTTTGATGTTGGAGAGGCTTCCATGGGGAGGAACTAAATGTGGACTTTGGCCAACAGCCAGCTAAGACCTGAAGCCCTCAGTCCAACAGCCTTCCAGAAACTGAATTATGCCAATCACAGTGGGACTTGGAAGTAAATCTCTCCCCAGTTGGGATGTCAGATGAGATCCCAGCCCTGGCTGACACCTTGATTCTGCCTTGTGAGGGACCCAGAAGCAGAGGATATACTAAGCCATGTTTAGACTCCTGACCCACAGAAGCTGTAAGATAATGTGTGTTGCTTGAATTGTGTGGTAATTGGTTACACAGCAATAGATAACAAATTCAGAAATGTTTACAAATGTGCACCCAAGGACATGTATAAGAATTTTCATAGCAGCATTTTTCATAATACCAAAATAAGAAACAACTCAAAAGTCTGTGGATGATAAGGTGGATAAATAAATTACAGTGTATTTATATAGTGGAACTATAAGCAATGCAAAAATAACCAGCTCCAGCTATCTGCAGCAATATGGGTGAGACTCACAAATAATTGAGTGGAAAAAGCCAGACACAAAAGAGTACTGCTGTATGATTCAATTTACATAAAGTTCTAAAACAGGCAAAACGAATCTATCATCCTGTTTGAAACTTAGGATGGTGGTTGCTTTTGGGGTTAGGTAGTGACAGGGAAGGGAAGCTTTCGAGGAGCTGATAAATGTCCTGTTTCTTTATTTGGGAGCTGGTTACAGGACCGTTTTACACACTTTTATGTATGTATGTATGTTATAAATTAAAAAGTTTTTAAAAAGCCCCCTTTTTTCTAGCAGGTGATCTTTTTAGTACATGATATTAATAGATGTGTGCTCAGAGGGGTATATATATAGTGCAGAAAATAGGAGACCAGGGTCAGAGGGGTGCGATATCTTTATAGACACAGTGTCACCGTACATCAGGAAAGGAGAGCACTGATTTCAAATGCCTCATTTAACAGAAGAGGCAAACGGAGTTGCAGAAAGGCTCAGAGAGGTAAAGGGAGTTACAGAAATCAAGCTTCCAATTAGTGCCAGAGCAGAAATTGCAAAGCAGGTCTCTTGTATGTGCTGGTTAGATGTGAGTGCAGAATGGCTGTGGACTGTCTTTCATGGTTCTCCATGCTTGAGTCCCTTTCCTTACCACTGTATGTTGATGTCACAAAATAAGTTGAAGATTACTTTCCCAGATTGCCTAGTGCCTGGCTTAGTCTTGGGATTTAAACTGGCCAATATCCAATAAGAAGGAGCCTCTTGGTGTCGTGTTTTCAAGCTCCCACCTTGTTCTATTTTACTGGAACCCTTTGTTATCTGTTTCCAGGCATGTTTCTTGCACCATGGCTAGTGATGTTTATCTGACTCTCCTCTATCCACAGTCTGGTTCTCACCCAGTGCAACTGAAACTCAATCCCTTTCCCTGGCGCTGAACTTGGCAAACTTTCTTGGCTTTGATTAGGACTTATGTTTTGGTGTGTATTCGCTGCGAGTAGCTCTGGGTTATGACCTTGATACAGAAGGCTCCAAGTCTTCCGTAGATGGATCTGCTGCAGTCTCTGCAGAAGAGGAGAGAAGCATCTTTTTTTTTTTTCAGTCAAAGATCTACAAATACCCAATCTCTTCATGTTCCAAGCAAGTTCTTACATTCCATTTTAGGAAAATATCGGCTGTTATAGGCAGAGAGGAGCATGAACTCCTGCATGAACTACCTGCACTTTCCCCTTTTCTCCCCTTCTGAGATCTGAGAGCTAGGTTATAAAATGAACACAATGAATGTGACCAGGCATATACAAACGCATCTTAGAGATGAAAAGTTGGCCATGTCAGAAGAAGACAGAGGATGGATGTGACAATAATCCCACTGATGGTCTGGCTGTGTCTGAAGAGAGAGCGTGTCAATCAGAAAGGGAGTTGGGGGGTATAGAACTCAGAGGACAGGCCAGAGGAGCCCTGAAAAGCTGGTATGAATGTTCCAGGGGTGATGGCTTCATCAGGTACCGGCCGTGTGATGCCATTAAGCTTTCAAGTCATCTAACTAAACTGCCCTTGCTCTGATTCCAGACTACTAAGGAGCTTTCTGATTATAATTGACTTCCTGTGTAGATTTTCTTCAAGGAGAGAAAGTGCTGGGGAGAGGAGTGTGAGTATTTGATCTTCCTGACAGCTGCACATTCCCTTGTCAATAGAAGCGTTGACATTTTGGTGAGAAGTTTTGGTGTTTTTTGAGTTTAGTTCACATAAGTCAGCTCTCCCAAGTCAGGCACATCTTGGAACACTAACAAGATTGAATTTTTGGACCTGTAAGTCTTCTGGCCAGACCTTGGGCCGTGAAAAATTCATTAAGATAATGCCACTTTGGAAGGCCTCTTGGTAGACAGCCAGCCAGCCATTTCCTAGTAATATTCAACATGGCTTTGGGCCCACTTTCAAAAATCCTGATGGTACCTAACTGGATTGAGAGGATCAGAAGGGAACAGAGAGAAGAGGAGGTGGGGTAGTCCATTTAAATTGGTTTCCATCAAGGCTACAGATGAAAATGGAATCTTATTGAAAATAGACAACTTATGTGTTTCTTAAACGGGGATAGATAGATACCTTTCTGAGAATATGCAGCAATGTTCTTGGGATGAGTAAAGGTAGGGGATGAGACTCAGCAGAACGTTCTGGAAGATTAACTTTTCTCCCTGATTTGGGGAGATAAAGAATTTAAGACATTAACAAATGAGGTATAGTTACCCAGAGTTGTTGCTGGGTCATCAGGGATTATATTTCCCAGCTTCTATTGTATGTGAACGGGGCCATGTGATGACTTCTTGCTCAAGGGATGTGGGGAAAATGGCTATGAATTCTGGGCTCAAGGAATTAAGAAGCACTCCTTTCCCCATCTCATAGTTGAATGGAGAGTTTACAGAGACCCTGAAGGAAGATAGAGTCACAAGACCAAGGGGCAGGCTGTCCACTCGCCAGCCACATTCACATGGACCTCATGCGAGTGAATACATGTCTCAAGCATTAAACCACTGGGTGTTTGAGCCCTCGATCTGTTACAGCAGACAGCATTGCTTTCATAGAACTGATCAGTGATTTAAATATTTCTACATGAAAGCAAAGAGTCATATAATAGAATATAAACTTTACATGAATTCTCAAGTTAAAACTAAGGTTTCAAAGACCTATTTTGCTCATGGCAGGCTGTTGGCCCTTGGTGCCTACAGAGTGACACATTCACTTTCCTCTGCTGTTGGATGAACTTGGTGGGAAAGTTTGACAAGGGCCAGACAAATTCATGTAATGGGGGAGTAAAAGCTGTGGTTGTTCTCCAGACTGTAGAGTTTCTAGTACACACTGACTCAAGGCAAGACTGAAGTAGGCGAAGGTAGATTTCAGATAAACTTTCTCCAGTCTTATACCCCCAAACTCACATGGTTCATATTGCTTATCAGTGGTTTATATCCTGGCCTGCTTTTCAGACAATATCTTTATGTCTTGGACCCTTCCTAACTTGTGAATGTTCATTCCAGTTTATATTCCCTTAGGAGCCTGTAAGGGGAGGCTAATATGTCCAAAGAATTCAGGCCAAGTGACAGGTATGGCAAATATTGGCATTTTCCATACAAAGCCCCTTTCCATGTCCCTGCGGATATCAGTGATTTGGGCCCGTACTACTTTCTGCTGACCACGTGGGGCCTCAGAGCCCCCTCAGGCCAGAGTCCAGGCAGCACCTGTGAATCTCTCAGTGCTGAGTCTTGAGTTGGATTCAACTTGCCATCCTGGATGAATGGTAGATCGCAGGAACTGCAGGGACAACATTTGCCTTCCAACACTTCCCTTTATTCCGTTAATCTGGTAGAGGAATCTGGAAATTTCTAGCACACTGGCAGCTCCAGTAGAAGAGATATTTGGGACAGGGACCATTTTTCCATTGCTCCTCAAATTATAGCACTAACCTACCACCTGTCACATCATGTCACATCACATCATGTCACGCCGTGTCACCTCACTTCCATAGGTACTGTATTTATTTCATTGATGTTAAAACAGGCTTGATCTAGCAAGTCACACTTAACTCCATCATCAGCAAGTTTTTATTGAGTACCTGCTGTGTACGTGGCAACAAACTAGGTGCTCAGATGTTTCTTCTGTGATTATGTTGATTTGTAATCATCATGTAGAGTAACTGTGTTCTCTCTGTGTCTCTCTTCCTCTGGGGATCTGACTTCCTGGAGGAACCTTCTTGTTCCGCTATCTACACCACCTGGGCTGTTTTGACTGTGCTCAGACCCCTCTTACTGCCCTTCCCCAAGCATGCTGAGTGAAGGGAGCACTTCTTCCTCACTGTGTTGACTGTCAAGACAGGTTTTCCCTACCCTCCCCCTCCTCAATATTTCTAAGCCATGGATTTCTGAAGGAGCTATAAGTCTCCTTGCAGGGACCTAGCAGGCTCAGCCAGTGGCTCATAAGACTTTTTTTGGTCACAACCTCCTTTCAGGCAGCTTCACTAAAGTGCTACTGGGGCAAAAATAGCAAGTTTAAAAAATTCTCTGTCTCTCTTTTTTTCTTTTGAGGGGAAGAGACTTCAGGGGTAGGACTTTTCCCCACTTACCCATTCTACATCATGTTCTAGACTGGTCAGAGCTGATAAATCACTTTCCCACCAGTGAAATGTGTTTAACTAGATGACCATGGCTGCCAAGCAGAGCAACATCCATCCTGGCAGCTGCAGGAAAGGTTGGGGGTGGGGAGGCAGCTGCCAGGACTCAGAGCTGGACATGTACCTCCAGGGGACAGCCATGTGCATGGACCCAGTTATGAGTGCTCCTACTTAAACCTTAGAAACAGAGTTAGAAAAGTATGGCCAGGTGGGCAGAGGGCAAACCTCACCTTTCCCCAGCTGGGGCTACCTGATGGGTGTTGGGATTCCATATAGCTGGGCTATGGGGGGAATGGAGCTTCGGTGCCTAGCCTGCTAGCTATGGACACCACACCACAGTGGGAAGGGCTGCAAACATATGATTAGTTAATGAAAACTTGGATTTTGCAGAAAAACAGCCAAATCTGTGGAAGGGTGGCAGCTGCTCTATTGAACTAAAGCCTTAGGAAAGCCCTAAAGTTGTGGAATCTGCATATTTCCCTCACCCCTACCTAGGAGGCCAGCACAGAGCAGTCATTACAGGACTTTCCTGGAGGCATCAGGAAGTCAGGGGTAGTGATTTGCTTAGATTTCTCTGACTAGTTGCAGGTTGCCAAATTGCACAGACAGCTGTAGTCAGTTGCTTTCTTCATGCTGTTCAATCCACGCCATGCATTTTGCCAGCTGCATCCCTTCTCTTCCCTGGACATCTTGGGAAATCATCATGACTTCATAGGTAGAGTTCTGAATCTGTTTGTTTTTTGCAATATCGTTACATTTGCTCAACTGTATTATTAGCTGGAAGATGATAGCCTACTGCAGCTTCATCATTTTTCCAACTTGGGCATTTGTTTATGGAATCCATGTGGAACAATGGACTATGTACACACTCTTTCCATGCCTCAACATGCTTTCTTCCAGAAATAGTGGTAATGGCAGTGAGAAAGAGAAATTCAATTACACCGCACTAGGAATTTGATATAATAGGAATTCTGTGGGCAGCCTGGCTTTATCTACCCGGAATTCCTTTGGGTAAAACCCAAACACTTTTTTTTAATGAATCACTCTTTTTGGTCACTTTCTTTGTAGGGTAAGAGTAAAATCTTGGAGCTGGCCTTTGTTGTGGTCTTTCTTTCTTTTGTAAGACTAAACCCACAATGATCTTGGAGCATATTACTATTTATAGGAGGCTGCAACTCTTGTACAGAGTGGAGTCTGGAAGTCAGATTATAGGAATGAGTTTATAGTTTCTCCGTTTGATCATCAATTAGCTTACATCAAGTCATAGAATCTTCCCACTGAGTGGAAACTTGGAAACAAATCTGCTTCTACCCTTTCATGTTATGGATGAGAACCCCGAAGGGCAGAGAGAGGACTTACATTTATAAAGACCCAGATCAGGGGCAGCGACGTCCAGGTGTATGAAGTCTCCAGGTGTACCAATTATACTTTCTGGCTGCAAACAATGGAAACCAACTCTGGAAATTTACTGGAAGTGTATTGAAAGTTTATTTGGAAGAATACTGGAAGCTTCCAAAGACAGCAAGGAACCTAGAGAACCAGATTTGGAAATGGATTCAAAACAAGCCATCTCTAGAAGGCGAGGAAGGCAAACACCTGAGGAACATTTGTTATTAGGAGCAATCTGGTCAGGGCAGAAAGAGGCCTCAATTTTTTCAGTCTCATGTAAGTCTACTGACTTTTCAGTTTACTTTTGCATGAGCTAAATTAAGACAGGTCTCTTGTTAGCACCTTGGCTAGAGGAAAACATGGTACCTGAAATAGTACCGGAGAGCATATCCAATGAAGAGGAAATGATTCTCCTAAGGAAAATTTCGGTGCTTTTAGGAAGGTCCTTTGGGAGGATTTCAAAACAAATATCCTCAACACTCGCTCACCAACCTCTTGGTTTCATACATTTGGTTCATGGAGTGCTTTTTGACATCTATGGTCATTATAGACTTTAACAATTCTTTCTCCAAAATAAATTCATTGTCTCTATAGCTTTCACCTTGAGCAGAGCCTGTTCATTATCTCCCAATAGCCCTTGTCTTCTTCTTCCCTGTAGACATAGATCACCTTGAAATTCATCCAGATAATATGGCCTGCCTAACTGAATATATTTCCCAGCTTGCTTTGCAATTAGATGTGCCGAGTTTAAATGAACCGGGGACCGAGTTTAAATGAACAAGAGGTAAGTTAAAGAGATGATACAGTATCCAGGGCATCTCCTTTCAAAAGAAATGGCTTGTCCTCTCTCTCTCTCTCCCTTTCTTTTATCTTAGGTTAACATAATTACGGTATTCATGATCCTTCACTGGTCCATCCATGCCCTTCCATCTATTCATACACCCAACTGTATTTATATTTTTTATGTAATAGACCCCTATGAAAACACGACTCAGCACAAAAACTAGAATTATGAAAATAAGTTACATTTATGGTTCTTCTCCAGTCTAACCTCTTGTCTTCTCTTAACCCAAGTAACCAGCATTCCGAATCCTGTATTCACCATTCCTTTACTTGCTTAGATTGTATTATCTCATTGTATGTCAAGGGTTTAATCATAGAAACAGAACCACAGGAATGATACTGAATATGGAATTTATTAAAGAGATTCAACTCTATGTAGTGCCAGATCTAGTTAAATTATTGCTGCATCGTTATTGTTCTGTATCTGCTACTGGGTCTAGACCAGGAGTTGGAGAAGCTAAAGGAGAAGACCTAGCAGGAGTTCAGGAGTCATGGCTTCAGCTGCTGCCGCAGGAGCTGCACTCACTGGGCCAGGATTCACAGAGGCTGGAGGAGAAGGTGGAGTTGCTATGGACCCACCTGCTGCCCCATGCCAAATTGATGAGCCAGCAGTCCGTGACAATGTGTGTTATTTTGTTCACCATAATACCCTCCAGTTCTATCCATGTCGATATAGATGGTAAGTATTCATACTTTCTGATGGCTGAGTAATATTCCATTGTGTGTATATATATACCACATCTTCCTTATCCATTCATCTGTTGATGAACATTTTGTGAGCTCCAGATTCTACTCCATGCTCTGTTTGTCTGACCCAGTACCAGTATCATCCTGTCTTAATTATCGTAGTTTCACAAAAAAGCATGACATCTGGTGGGTCAATTCTTCCTTGCCTGCTCTCTTCTTCATAAAAGCCCAGGGTATTTTTTTTTTCCCTTTTACTCCTCCATTCAAATTTTAAAATCAGCTTATCAAGTTCTACGAAGTGGATGTTAGCATTTTGATTGGAACTTTCTTGAATTAGAGAGATGAACAACACTATGCTATTGTCTTCTTATTCATAATGTGACTTATCCTTTAATTTGTTTGGATCATCTTTTTGGCTACTAATAAAATTTTATAATTCTCCCTGTAGAGGTTTTACATTTATGTTTCGATTTATTTCTAGGTTCTTGGTATAACTTTGAAACTATTGTAAATTTTGTCTTCTCTTTAATTACATTTTCTGGTTGTTTATTCCAAGGGTACAGAAATGCAATTGATTTTCACTAAACTTGGTTACTATTTCTAATAATTTGCTCATAGATCTTTTTTGCTTTTCCGGGCGGATAATTATGTCACCTGAAAACAATGGCAGTTCTATTTCTTCCTTTCCATTCTTTCCTTCTTTTTTTTTTTTTTAAGATTTTATTTATTTATTTGACAGACAGAGAGAGATCACAAGAAGACAGAGAGGCAGATGTGGCGGGGAGGAGAGCAGGCTCCCCGGTGAGCAGAGAGCCTGATGTGCTGCTCAATCCCAGGACCCAGAGATCATGACCTGAGCCCCTGAGCCGAAGGCAGAGGCTTAACCCACTGAGCCACCCAAATGCCCCCATTCTTTCCTTCTTTCTTTTTCTTCTCTCTCTCTCTCTCTTTTTTTTTGTTGGTTGAGGCCTTAAATATCATGCAGAACAGAAATGATAAGACCAGATTGTATTGACTCATTTCTGATTTTAGAGAGTTATTCTAATATTTTTCCATTCAGAATGATGTTATAAAGGTATTTTGTACATACTCCTTAGAAGGCTAAGGAAGTTTCCTCTAGTCTTCATTTGCTGAGGTTTAATTTGAAAATTTTTTATTATGGTAAAATACATTATAACATAAAATTTGCCATTTTAACCATTTTATTTTATTTTATTTTTTAAGAATTTATTTATTTATTTGACAGAGAGAAAGATCACAAGGTGACAGAGAGGCAGGCAGAGAGAGAGAGAGGGGGGGAAGCAGGCTCCCTGCTGAGCAGAGAGCCCGATGTGGGGCTCGATCCCAGGACCCTGAGATCATGACCTGAGCTGAAGGCAGAGGCTTAACCCACTGAGCCACCCAGGTGCCCTTAACCATTTTAAATGTACAGTTTTGGTGACATTACCTTCATTGTTACACAACCATCACCACAGAGTTTTCCCAAAACTTTTTCACCACTCCAGAAAGAAACTGTAACCATAGCCACAAAGTAGTAACACTCCTTCTGCTCCTCTTCCCCAGGCCTTGATAATCTCTCGTCTACTTTCTGTCTCTATAAATGTGCTTATTCTAGATATTTCATTTAAGTGAAATGATACAATAATTATTTTTTTGTGTCTGGATCCTTTTGGCTATTATCATGTTTTGTCTTTGTGTGAGTGTGTGTGTGTATGTGTGTGTGTGCTTCAGGCAAGGCTTGAACTCATGACCTTGAGATCAAGACCTGAGCTGAGATCAAGACTCAGATGCCAAGGCAACCCCTTCCCATCCCCTCCCTCCTTGACAGCTTTGTACTATCAGTTTGCTATCACTCAATAAACCTTGCTTTGCTGCCCATGACTCTGTCTGGTCTACGTCTTCACTCTTCCAAGTGGTGTGACCAAGAACTGTGGGCACTGATGGAGAAAAAGATCTTGCAACATTATGAGAGCTAGTTTAAGGTTAATGGTTTAATTAAAACAGACATGTCTTTAGAGTAAACAACACTAAATAGAAAACTTTTATTCTAAGTTTACTAGCCAATTAAATTCATGTTCTCACAAGCTCTGTCAACAAAAAATAATGTATTAGGATAATGACTGACTTTGTCTAATGTATAATAAAGCTTTTACAGGTAGTGAGAACCTAAGTGTTAAAAACAAATAGATTAAATAAAAAGTTTTGGGTAAAATTTTAAAATAGCTTTCTTAGGTCTTTTTGATAGCTTAAAACCTTAAAGTTTTGTTAAGTTAAATGATGAGTTAAATTCATTAAATATCTAAATCATTTCCAACTGATACAAAATATTAAATCATTTATTACTGAACATAGGTTTATCTACTTTTGGCTTCTTGTTACAGAAAAACTAAAGATAGGTGGATATATTAATGCTCTACTGGAAAATTAAAAAGGTGGATATTTCCAAAAATTTTTAAATGTATTCATAAATTTGCTAATTTAAAGTATACTAGCATTGGGGCAACTGGGTGTCTCAGTGGATTAAAGCCTCTGCCTTCAGCTCGGGTCATGATCCTAGGGTCCTGGGATCGAGCCCCGCATTGGGCTCTCTGCTCAGCGGAGAGCCTGCTTCCCTTCCTCTCTCTCTCTGCCTACTTGTGATCTCTGTCTGTCAAATAAATAAGTAAAATCTTTAAAAAATATATATAAAGTACACTAACATAACAAAGAGTTCATGATTACTTGCTCCTTAGTTTTCACCAGAAAGTAAAGTTTCTAAGGGTTAAGAATTCTAATTAATATATGTAATTAAAGCTACTAAAAATAATGAGGGCCCCCTGGGTGGCTCAGTTGGTTAAGCATACACTTTTGATTTAGGCTCAGGTCATGATCTCAGGGTTGTGGAATCAAGTCCTGCATCTGATACATAGCATGGATCAGAATTTCAGTCCTTTTTATGGATGAATAATATTCCACTCTGTGTCTAAACCATATTTTGTGTAATCCACTCATCTGTTGATGGACACTTGGATTCTTTCTACTTTTTGGCTATTGTAAATAATCATTGAATAAGAGTTTCTTTTTAAATCATGAATTTATGTTGAATTTTATAAATGCTTTGTTTGCATCTGAAAAGATCAGGTGTATGTGTTGCCTTTTGCTCTGGTATTGTGTGAATGACAGTTCAATTCATTCAGGGTCTCAATCACTTTACTTGCCATCAGCCCTTTCTCAGAAAGCTGACAGAGGATATGCTACAACAAACCGAGGGTGTAAACCAAAAGAGAGGAAGATGGGAGACGGGAAACAGAAGATTCAACGAAGGAGAGAAGAGGAGCCTGCTGACAACCATGCACCAGAACGGAGGTGCTGAGGGCAAACTTGAACAGGTCAGGAGGACCAAACAGGGGTTTATTCATTAAGATGAAATTAAAAGTCTCTCTGTTCCATTCAAACACCTGGAAAAGAGGAGACTGGAGTTGAATTAGAGGAAACAATGATAATAATAAAAAAGCAAAATAGTAACATCAGACAGAAGAAAAAATGTGCACAGGCAAGAAAAAGTAATCATAGGGTAGTTCATGGCTCATCTGTAAAGAGAATTTCCTTAAAGATATAAACACAGAATATTCATGTATCTAAAAATGTGATGCAATGTCTTAGAGGATTGAGGGTGGGGGAAGGAAGAGTACATGTGTGTGGGAGGGATGAAGACATTTGACAAAAAAGAGCTAGAGCCTCAGGTTCCACAGTGGGAAGTCTGTGCATAATGCCTCAAAAAGAACAATCAAGAATTAGAAATACAAACATGTTATTTGCTGATATGGACAGAAATGCCCAGAGAACTCATAGAAAGAATTGAAATTAGTTGCTTCTGGGGAAGGGATAAAGGGGGCAGTGACTGGTATTTGTGACAACAGAAAGTGTTACAAAACAATTTGACTCTTTACATTTTATGCCTGTATAACCTTGACAAAAAACTAAATTAAAAAGAAATGGAACACTTTCGGGGCAGTTGGGTGGCTCAGTCATTAAGCTTATGTCTTTGTCTCAGACCATGATCCCAGTATTTTGGGATCATGCCCTGCATTGGGCTCCCTGCTCAGTGGGAAGCCTGCTTCTCCCTCTCCCACTTCTCCTGCTGGTGTTCCCTCTCTCACTGTCTCCCTCTCTGTCAAATAAATAAATAAAATCTTAAAAAAAAAAAGGAATGGAACACTTTTTTCTCTATCATCCTCATATCCAATCAGTCACCAGATATCTCCAGAATCTACTTCAAATCCATCCTCTTCTTCCATCTCTTTTGTTTATGTGGCTCTTTTAACTTTTGTGTATTTCAAAGGAAAGTTGAAGGGACTATACAAATAAGTACGTGACTATTTAAAATCAAGAGAAACCAAAGTTTAAAATTCTATTTCAAGTGTCCCTGGGTGGCTCAGTTGGTTAAGTGTCTGCCTTCAGCTCAGGTCATGATCCCAGAGTCCTGGGATTGACCCACATTGAGTCTCACATTGGGCTCCCTGCTCAGGGAAGAGTTAGCGTCTCCCTCTGTCTCTGCCCCTCCCACTCCTGCCTGCTTGTGCTCTCTCTCTCTCAAATAAATAAATAAAAATCTGATTAGATTTCAGAAGGAGAACAAGCCCATAGACAGGCACCCTGTCAATTTCCTGCCTCCAGACCTGAATCTGCACCCATCCTCGTCCTTCCCTACTTCAGTGAAGAGGTTGGTTCTCCTCCCATTTCTTCTCCTGCTATCACCCTCTTAGACTCCTCAGGTATTTATTCCACTTTCTTTTTTTAAAATCTCCTCTCCTCTGATCCCTTCATATGACCATTTCAACAGAACTTTGCCTCTCCCATTTTTTTTTTAAAGCCCTTCCTTGATGTCTCAGCTCCTTCAAGCTACTATTGTCCTCCTTTACTTTCCCATTTATTTATTTCTTCATTCTTTATTTGTTGAGTGCCTACTATGTGTCAGTCACTGTTTCAGGCCCAGGGGCGCAGTGCTTGCTCTCAGGGTGCTTTTAGCCTAGTTGGGGAGTTTATAGTCTAGTTGGGGAGATCAACCTTACATAGCCACACAAGTAATTCATTGCACTTGTGTTAAGTGATATGGAGGACAGGTGTAGTGGGCAATGAAAGTATAATAATGAAACATAACCTCATGGGGGATTAGAGGAAAAAGTGGGGCATCAGGAAGCCTTCTTGGAGGACATGCCATTTAAGCTGAGCCTTGAGGGATGAGTAGAAGTTGGCTGATCTGGTGACTGGGATTGGGTAGAAGGAAGAATTATCTCTAGACAGATGGACTAGTGTGGGTGATTGACTCTGATTTTGGAACAGGACCGGAAAGAGGACCATGTGGCTGAGTTACACTGCACAGTTTTACTCTTAGTTTTTAGTTAGTCTTTAGTCTTTTTTTTTTTTTTTTCAGACTTTCTTCTATTCACGCTTAAAACATTGGTATTCCTGTGAAGTCCATCCTAGGGGCCCTCTAATCATCTCACTATCCTAGACATATGTTAGATCCTCAAATTCTCTCAGTTCTGGTCCTTTAGATGTGCAGCTCATTTTGTCATGAGTGCTTCTCCTCTCCACGCTTCTACTTCACTTGGCAATTCTCTCCATCCTTGAGCTTCTGCCTACTTCTAACTTCCAGCAGGAAGTGGTTTCTCTAAGAGAATTTATTAGATACTATGGCTTCAAAAAGAACATATATATTCTTGACTCCCAAATGTGGTTCTAGAACCCAGATTTCCTTCCTGAGCTTTGGACCTACTTGTTCAACTACCTATAAATATGGGAATGTTCTTCTGACACCTATAGACCAACCTGTGCAAAACTGAACTTGTCTTCCTACCAAATCTGCTCCTTTTCTGGGCTTCTTTGTGTGTATGGATTGCATGATCATTTACTTGCTTGCTTGAACCGGAGTGTTATCAATACCTCTCTCCCCCAGGTTCCCATTCATCCTACTATCAAGTCGTTTTTCTCCAAAAGAACTCTGTCCTCTTTCCCCATACCCACTGCCATTCATTATCCCAGTTGAGGCAATTATCAGTGATCACCCACCTGGTTTTTTTAAATAGCCTCTAGCTGGTTTCTAACTCTGTTATTTCTCTTCTGTAGCACACCGCTCACACTGCGGTCAAAGAGATCTTTGGAAAATGCAAATTTCCCTTTCTCCTGTTTCAAATCTTATTCTGGCTTCTCAATGCCCTTAAAATAAACATCAAACTCTGTGAAGTAGCTTACACGGCCCTATGAGGTTTTTCTGCTATGTACCTTTCCAGCATCATCTCCCCGACACTCTTTTCCCCACAACCCGGCTTAAACTTTAGTTTGGTTCCTCACATTTTTTTTACTGCTGGTCTGCTTTATTTGTTAATTTCTATTAATTCTTCCCATTTCTGCTTAGATGTCACTTCTACCAGACAGCCTTCTCTGACTAACCCTCATAAGAGGGAGTGGTCCCTCCTATGGGCTCCTAAGGATCCCTTGTCTCCCTCATGGTAGCAGTTACTAACCTGGATAGTGGTTGATTTATTTATTCCCAAATGGTTTGTAAACTCTATTAGGACAAAGATTATATCAGTCTTGTTCACCATTTTAACTTTGTTCCTGAACCCAGAACTTGGCACTTGGAAATGCTCTGTAAATATTTGTTGATGGACTGGTTGGATGTATTACCCAATTTGCTTTTGGGACTTGGGGCTCCTTTGCAGGTCTAGGCCAGAGGGAAGAATGTTAAAAGCTCTATTTGTGGTCTCATTGTTTTTAAAGGCCACTTGTGGCCTCTGACTGTTTTAAAGCCCCAAAGCATTAGAACTAATGGGCCTAGTTGGTTAGCTCCAGATGTGCTCAGACCAACACATGTGCAAAGGGAGAACCACATCAAAAGAAAAGGAAGATGGCAGAGGCACCAATGGCAGGGATGGTGGAGTGACTGAGTATAGGGAGTGGTGAGCTACCCATACAGGGCTGCTGTCTCTGCTGTTGGTTAAAAGTGATGCTAACTGGACTGGGTTTCATCTGGGACCACAATAATAGAGTCAGGGAAGTTAGCAGGAAATTCTCAAATCCTCTTAGAGAGAAGTTCTCGAAGTGTGGTCCAGGTTCCCTGGTGGTCCGCAAGGCTGGTCTCCTGTCGTGTGAATGTTAATGTTAGGTTTTGTTGCTGGTATAAATTAGTAAGTATTTATGATGGCCCTCCTTTGGTGTTTCAGTTAAAACACTGCCATTCTTCTCTTGAATTCCCTACTTCCCTTTGGATGGTGAGTAGGAACTGAGAGGGTGGTGTCTTTGTCTCACTATGAGCGGGGAAGTCTGAGAAGCACGGTTCTGAGTGGTGGTTTGGCCAGCAAAGGGCTAAAAGCCAGGAAATCATCCCACATCTCTCTGTTGCCCTGCAGTCATTCTTCATGGGGCTGGCTGCTAGCTTCTAGCTTCGAGCTGCCTGGAGTGAAAATTGGAGGAGGAGAACTGGAATTACCCAGAAAGCGTGTTTTTTTCTGAGACTGCCACGGTGCAGCCACCATTAGGTCAGCAGGAAGCCGCCGCTGATGATAGTGGGGACGATAAGGGTAAATGAGTGCTTCTGCTCATCTGTGTAATTTCAGACGAGGCTCTCTGATAGCAGAAGGGTCCAGTTACTGTCTCCCACCCTTCTGCTCTGGAAGACCCACTCATTCATTCACTTAGTCATCGATATTTTTTTGAGAAACTATTATGTAGGAAGTCCAGAGCGTGACTCTGAGATAACACTGGCAAAAAAACAAAACAAAACAAAACAAAAAACCAGACTTGGCTCCTGACTTCATGGAACTTACAGTCTAACAGGGAAGGTGAATGTCAGCCAGAAAAAGACTCAACTGCTTACTTACAAATTGCAATGGGTGTTATAAAGCAAAATAACAGGGCGCCCTGAGAAAAGTGGGGCAATGTACTTCAGGTCAGGAAAGGCTTCTCTGAGAAGGCAAAGAGGGGTAGGAGAGAGCATCTTGGGCAGAAGAAACATGTGCGCAGGGTAAAGCCTCAGAGGAGCCAGGAAAGAGCATTGCAGCTGGAAAAAGTGAGGTAGGAGGCGATGATGAGCAAGATAAGGTGAAGCAATAGGCAAAGGCCAGGTGGTGCAGGTCCTTGAAGGTCATGTTAAGGATTTTGTACTTTATCCTAAGCACAACGGACAGCTGATGAAAAGTTTTAGGCAAGGGGATGATACACTTTTAAAAGATTATTTTGGCATCTTTGTGAAAATAAATAGGGGGCA
Organism: Mellivora capensis; assembly: GCA_004024625.1. NCBI lineage: Eukaryota > Metazoa > Chordata > Mammalia > Carnivora > Mustelidae > Mellivora > Mellivora capensis. The sequence goes on along the minus strand of PISX010001851.1, from coordinate 135,166 downwards.
AGAGTGGAAGCAAGGAGTGAAAAGGAGTGGAACGCTGATTCGTGCTATAACACGGATGAACCTTCAAAACGTTCTGCTAAATGAAAGCAGCCGGACACAAAAGGTCACATATTGTATGACTGCATTTATATGAAGTGTCCAGATAGATAAATCTATGGAGACAGAAAGCAGATGAGTGGTTGCCCGGGCTGAGGGGAGGTAACTGCTGAATGAAAATGAGTTTCCTTCTGGGATCATGAAAATGTTCTGCAGTTAGAGAGTGGTGAGGGTTGCACAACATTTTGAATGTACTTCATACCACTCAGTCGGGCATTTTACAATGGTTAAAATGGTGAATTTTATCATGAAATAAAGGTTTAAAAAAAAGAATGAAAACAAAGAAATCAGGAATCCATTGCCCTTGTCTTTGTGAAAGCAAGGGTGGCTTGGACCGTGGTGGTGGGAGTAGACATGAGAGAGAAGTGAGTGGATTACTATTTTGGAGAGAGAACTAAGAGGGGCTTGGTGATGGACTGGTAGTGTAGAACGATGGAGAGAGAGGTTTAAAGGACCACCTCCAAGTTTCTGGTTTGAACACAACTAGCTGGTCTGGAGCTGGGTTGGGTGGGAAGGACAGTGCACGGAGTGGTGGGAGAGGGCAGACCCAGAGCCCATATTTGGATAAGTTAAGTTTGAGGTTCCTATGAGACATCTAAGAGAGATGTCCAGTCAGCTATGAGTCTGTACACCTGTCAGTGGGCTCAGGAAAGGGACCTGGGTTTGAGGTAAATGCAGTCACCCAGGGAGACAGTGCAGGTGAGAGAGGAGAGGGCCGGGACCGAGCCCAGAGAGTTCGGTAGATGAGGAAGTACTAACAAGGAGATTCAGAAGGGCGATAGCGAGGATGGTGGAAAGAAAGTCAAGAGAAAAGAGAGCAGGAATGCTTGATGAAGAGGAAGATGGCAGCATCTAGAACTTACTATGGGCTTTTGAGCAGAGAATAATAGTAAGGACAATAGTGACATTTAAAGTAATGTAATTTATTTATTTATTAAAGTAATTATTTAAAGTAATTTAAAATAATGACATTTAAAGACTCATAGTCTGCTAGACACTGGGCTAAACTTCTCTTGGTGAATCAAGAACTCTATGATGTCTTCTTTTTGTAAAGGAGGAAACTGAGGTATAGAGGAGATGAACTTTCCCAAGGCCCCACAGCTAGTAAGCAGTGGAGCCAGGTCTCACACCTGGTTCTTGCTGACTCCAGAGGATCTACAACTAATCTCTACCTTTGCTGCCTTGACTCTCAGCCCATGTGGATGAAGATGGATGTGCTTTAAACTCACCGTTGATGTATCAGAGCTCAGATTGAGAGGTCTCACCTTATTGGCAAATACACCTGAAAACAGTTTTTTTCTTCCAATAACTCCTGTCAGCTGTGCTCTGTCGACCATGAGTCCCTCCCTACCTGCTGGAGCAGCAGGTTCCCTTAGCAACTTCTCAGTTGGATTCCATAATTTTTTACTCACTTCTGCTTATTAGAACGGTCTCCTTCTGGTTGTTAGAATCTGCCCTCATTCATTTTGCAGCTTCAACTTCAACCTCAGATTCTATTCATAGCTCTCTGCCTTCCTCCCAGTGCTGGTTGCGCTCATGGCCCCAGTGGCTCAGAGAGAAGGTAAAGGTGTGGTTGGCTGTCTTGTATACACCCCTACCCCATGCTCTTCCCTCTGTGGTGAGAGGTGGGGGTGGGAGGGTTGAGGCCGGGCTCTTTCCACCTGATGGCCCACAGGGAGCTTGTTTTTCCCCTTTTAGGAGATCATTACACTGGTGTGGCTTGTTGATCTTGGGTTTGGAATGGAGAAGTGGAAACCCCAACAAGCCCTCCAGGACCTATTGATGGGAGCTCAGCAGCTCCTGAGCTTTAGAATCCTGGACTCTATCTTTCAGACATCCCCCAGGTAGTACCCTGGAGCCACAGTCCCCTGATGTGGTCCTAATCTGGCCCATGCCTTAGTGGTATCAGGTCAGCCTGCAGCCCAGTGTCTACACTCTGTGGCCTCATTGCGGGGCCTGTGGACAGAGTAAATCCACCTTCACTTCTTTTGGAAACTGGCACCTTGGGTCTGACCATCTGTTCTCAGTTCCTGCTACCAGGACTAGTCAGGGGGTTCGTGGGCTAGGAAGTCAAGCAATCAAAATGCCAGCCTCCTTTTCTTACACGCCTCTTCTTACACCCACCCCTAAATGTGATGAGCGACTCCCTGAAGGCACCCACTTCTCTGGCCCTGAGAGGGACCCTCTCTCCTCTAACAGCCTCTTGAGTTCTCACGCCTTTTCTTTCATCTCTTTATGATGAAAACTGGATGAAAATCCAGATGTATGGTTTTGCTCCTGAGCACCAGAGACTCTGGAAAATGTGGAACTTTTTCCCTCAGAGGGATTTCTCTATGTCTGGGGTCATCAGTTGAGAGAAGACCCCAGTCAGTGTCTCACACCAGCTTGCTGTAGGTGACTATATTCTTTTCAGAAAGCTGACTGCCATGGAATCTTGGTGATCATTTTAATTTTTAGATCCAGAATACCCATGAAAGAGTAGAAAGAACCTGGGATAGGCCCCTACAGACTGGCATAGAGGGGATTAAGGGAACAGCTCTGGACTTTTTTTTTTTTTTTAACCTCTTTACATTTTTCCCCCTCAGAGAGAGGGAGACTGGACGACTGGTGTGGCTAACCCTCTGGACATCCAGGGCTCCTGAGGGTAATCAATGAGCTCCTGGGGCCTAGTTTCTTTAGTTACCCTGAAAAAGGCAAATACATGTCACATCTTCTTTCAACACAAATTCTACTGCTGTGTGTCAAAAGCACCTGCCCCAAAGCTTATTTGATCCTCACAGGATGCTCTGAGAGAGACAGGATATTTCACAAATACCGAAGGTCACACATCTGATACTGCTGGCTACCTCTCTGAGGAAGTAAGGAGGTGAGAGAGGGAGCTAAGATTGGCAGGAAAGAAGCAATCTGTGTGTGTGTGTGTGTGAGGGTTGTGGGTATGTACACATGTTAGGTACATGTGCATGTGTGTGTGTATGGTTTGTGTATGTTGTCTCATGTGTGTGTCTTTCTGGTCATTGCAGTATGTAGGCCTCATGATGGAGTCACCAGGGTTTTTGATGGGTGTAATAATTTAGAGGCCACTTTCAAAATGTCAGCAGTGTGGTTAAAAGCACTGACTAGAATATGAGTTTAAGTTCTGGCTCCATTCCTTACTAGTTGTGTGGTGTTGGGTAAGTTACTGTACCTCTCTGAGTGTCCTTATTGTTTAAATAATAGGATCTCCTTAAAGTCTTGTGAAAATTAAATTAGTACATGTGTCTAATAAATGCTATTATATTTAATACAATAAGTGCTATTCTTCTTAGTAATTACATCCCCAAGCAAGATCTCATTCTCAGTAATCAAACTGGTATTATTTTTAAAATATTCTCTTATATCTACTCAGCAGAGTTGCTATTAAAGCTACAAAAGCTGCAGGACAGCATTTGGCCTCCATTTGCAAAGAAAAATTAATACATGTAAAATGCGAAGCTAGGGGAAAGCCCCAGTCGATCAGTAGTAGGCTATTTAAGGGCCTGTGTGTATGTTTTTAATAAAATATTAATTTAAACAACTTTCCTGTTAATCTTATACTAAGATGACAAAGATCACAGATGCTAAGATCACAGAAGCCAGACTGAAATTCAACCACCCTGGTTCTGAGCTGCAACTTTTTCAGTGTGATGCAGATAAAGACATGAGCCTGCTTCGCTCTAAGGGCCACATGGCAAGAAACACCATAACACAATATCCTTTAAAACATTTATCTGCAGTCGGCCTCCCTTGCATTCCATTTAGGGTGGAGACTGGACTGCTCTACCTCACTGGTCCTACCATTAGAGGTCAGGTGTATGTGTATACTATGATGAAATGCAAAGCTTGCGATAGGAACTATATGTCAAAACTGTGCCAAATCCAGCTATGTAACCATAAGGACTAGAGTCATCAAAACCATAAAAGCTTCAGCTGTTTGCTATCATTTGAGAAACTTTTCAAAAGGCACCATCTGTGTGGTTGGATATATCATTAAAGGTCATTATTCAACCTTGGGTACACCCTCTTTTCAGATTGGTTTAAAATAATTTCCAGTGGTCATAATAGAACTTTCCTTTCCTAAGCGTGGAAGTTTTAACAATAACCTGCTTCTAATTATACTTTTTACCACTGTGGTGAATCCCAACACCCATACCTACTTCTGTTACCAGCATTTCAGAATTCCTTAGGGGGACCACAGCACATGACAGTCCATGTTTCAGGTGAATCTCCCCATCACCACCTAGAGATGAGTGTGGCACCCAGGTCAGATCAATCAATGAGTGTTCTACGATCCACTGTGATTGATTCAGTAATGAATAAAAAATTCTGTTTTGGGGTGAAGTGTTCTTTATATGTCTGTTACATTTAGCTGGTTTATGCTGTTGTTCAAGTCTTATATATCCTTGTCAGCCTTCTTTCTAGCCGTTATAGCCATTATCAAAATTGGGGTATTTTAAAAAAATGAAATCTTTCATTTGCAACGATGTAGATGGAACTAGAGGGTATCATGCTAAGCGAAATAAGTCAATCAGAGAAAGACAGTCATCATATGATCTCACTCATATGTGGAATTTAAGAAACAAAACAGGATCATAGGGGTAGAGAGGAAAAAATAAAGCAAGATGAAATCAGAGAAGGAGACAAACCCTAAGAGACTCTTAATCATAGGAAACAAACTGAAGGATGTTGGAGGGGAGGGAAGTGGTGTATGGGCATGGGTAACCGGGTGATGGATATTAAGGAGGGCACATGATGTAATGAACACTGGGTATTGTATAAGACTGAGGAATCACTGTCCTCTTCCTCTGAAACCAATATTACATCATATGTTAATTAAATGAATTTAAATCAGAAAATCTTCTAAAAAATAAAATAAAAAGTATAACTAAAAAAAAACACAGTAATTTTGTAAGAGTTTACTCATAGCCTAAATTTGGAGTATACATATGCCAAAAAAATTTTTTTTTAAGATTTTATTTATTTGTCAGAGAGAGAGAGAGAACACAAGCAGTGAGAGTGGCAGGCAGAGGGAGAAGTAGGCTTCCTCCTGAGCAAGGAACCCGATGGAAGACTCGATCTCAGGAACCTGGGATCATGACGTGAGCCGAAGGCAGACACTTAACTGACTGAGTCACCCAGGTATCTCCATATGCAAAGTTTTTAAAAACAGTATCTTAATGTAGGATCACAATAAAGTCTACAAAATATCCCCTCAAAAAAACTGGGGTATTGAAGTTCCAACTATTATTGTTGACTGATCTTTTCCCCTTCAGTTCTGCTAACTTTTGCTTCCTGTATTTTGAGGCTCTGTTGTTAGGTGCATATGAGTTTATAATTGCTGTATCTTCATGATGAATTGATAATTTTATCATTATAAAATATCTAATTTATTTTATAAATCATAGATATTATAAAATTTATTTTTTAGGGATGCCTGGGTGGCTCAGTGGGTTGGGCCTCTGCCTTCAGCTCTGGTCGTGGTCTCAGGGTCCTGGGATCGAGCCCCACATCAGGCTCACTGCTCAATGGGGGCCTGTTCCCCTCTCTCTCTGCCTGTCTCTCTGCCAACTTGTGATCTCTCTCTGTCAAATAAATAAATGAAATTTTTTAAAAATGTATTTTTGGTTTTATAATCTAGTGACATTATTTGTTTTAATGTCTGTTTTGTCTGATATTAGTATAGGCACTGCTGGTCTTTTTTTGGATTCTGGTTGCATAATATATCTATTTCCATTGTTTTACTTTCAACCTATGTGTATCTTTGAATCTATTGTGTTTCCTGTAGACACCATATAGTTGAGTCTTGTTTTTTACCCAGTCTGACAATCTCTGTCTTTTGATTGGATTGTATATTCCATTGATATTTAGTGTTTCTATTGATGTGGTTATATTTATGTCTAACATTTTGTCTTTTTTTCTATATGTCTCATATCTGTTTGATTCTGTTCCTCTTTTGCTGCCTTATTTTACATTAATGGAATATTTTCTAGTGTAATATTTTAATTCTTTTAATGATTTTAAACTATATTTTTATATATTTTTAATATTTTGTATTTTTAAACTAATTTTTAAAATTTTCTTAGTGGTTGTCCTAGGGCTTTCTGTATACATATTATCATATATTAAGATTTAGTAGATTTTCTTAAATGAATCCTTCTCCATTGATGTATCTCTTAGGAAAATTTTCAGAGACTTTAAATGGTTTTTCTTTTATAATTTTTAGTACTTAAATGGTATTTATCTGGGGAGAGGTTCTTCAGCACTCCTTAACACTGCCTTTGCACAATCAGTCCCCACCATACTACTTTTAAATCTGTTTCATGCAGCAACATCCAATCTGGAAACATCTTGGGCACAATTTGAACTAATTCCTGTCTAGAAAAAATACCAGAAAAGGTTAAGTCATTTACTGTTCCACACAGTAGAGTCTCTCTTTATCTTGTGCCAGCCACTTCAAACAAAAAAATTTTAAAGCCACAGCCAAAATGCCATGGTGATGGATTAATCTGATGATTCCTTTATGATCACAGTTCTCCAATGTTACCTGTTCTTACATTTAGCGTCACCCAAATTTATTTCTGCTTTGATCTTTGAAAATAATTTTAAAGAGCATTCTGTGTCTACTCCTCACTCTGTGAGTGTTGAGAGGGTCTTGTCCAGTTGCATTAGCATTTAGATCTATGACAAAATTCAAATGCAAGGGACAGCTAGTGAGCTATCAAGAACAAAAGTGGGCAATCCTATGTCAAAGTGCAGTAGAAGGTCAGATAAAGGAGGTGTTCGTGTAGGTTGGAGAATCTGGTAGAGGCTTCAGAGGGATTTAAGCCAGGCCTTGGAGGATGAGTAGGATTGCCTCAGCAGCGCGAGAGAGAAATAAATAGCTGTATCTGAAGGACCATGGATCCCTTTCTTCTCACCTGGGCAAAACTGGTTGTCAGTTAATATCTACTGCTGACTTGGTTGAAGAGAGAGTAATGACCTGACCTCTCTTGAGAGCAGTTTTCTTAAAGGCAGTGTCTTACTCAAGGTGTCATCTACAGACCGACAACATCAGCATTACCTTGTTAGAAATGCAACTTCTTTTTGGAAATGTAGATTCTCAGACCCTATCCTAGGTTTGCTGAGTCAGAGTCTTTTCAGGTGGGCCTAACAATGTATACTTTATAATTTACCAGTTGGTTCCTATGCACGGTAGAGATTGAGAACACTTTCTCAATGTGTTTTTCTCAAGACTTTTGCCTGGCCACTCTTGGCATCCAGGGCATATTTGGAATGACATAGCCAGGGTTAGCATCTAGGACCCCTAACCATGGATCAAGGCTGGGCAGGTATGGATATCCAATTAGCAGATTGTGTAAATGGAAAACCACATGCTTGTACTCAGGCCAGAGGAGTAGTTAAATAAATAGAAAGATGCCTGGCTCTCATCTCCACAGCTGCCTCACATTTTTCAACCCCAGGCACTGGGCAGCTAAAGTAGCAGGAGTGGTGTTGGCTCCCTGGCATGAGGCAGTCTGGTTATCTAGGGAGAGGGAGCAGCTCACTTAAAGTGCCCTCATGAAAATAATCACTATCAGCAAGGTTATTACTCGAGCTCTTTCCCCTGACAGCAAAGCAGAACCATAACCAATACTCCAGTCATTTTGTCAACTTAATTGTATACTTCCCCTCTACTCATTTTGTTAACATTAGTTTAGGGAACATTTTCCTAATTCATTGAATCTCCAGGCCCACAAATCATTGAGTATTTGTTCCCACTCTAGACAGGATCTGGAGAGTGTGATGAGAACCATTCGCATATTCTCAAAATAGTATTGGTTTCTTAATAGTCCCTTTTAGTGTAATAATGCTAAAACGGGCTTAGAGGAAAGGGTCTCCAGGGGAGGTCAGAGTCCCTTAGAAAATGGGGTGCCCAGATGGATGGGCTGGGCTTTCCAAAGCCCAGCAGTTTGGTTTCCAATGGTGGTTGGATCCAGCTGCCAAGAACCCAAATTAGGGAAGGTTTTGTTGACAGCTCATAAGAGGACATTTTGAAAGACTGATTGAAGGTTATTGCCAACCCTAGACAATAGTATATATATCCCAGAGAAAAAGCATGTGCAAATATGTATTTGTAAGTGTATATATGTTGCTGTGTGTTACCACAATAAATGCGTTTCTCACAGTCTTTGCCATGGCTGAGTTGATCAAAACCAGCTGCTTCATGTAGTTCTTCATTGCAGGGAATAGAGGGGTGGACCTGGCCATTCAGGGGGATCCGCAGGCACACTTCAGCATCAGGCTGACTTATCACCTCTCTGGAAACGGTTAACATGCCTGGCTCAAACCACCCGTCATGTGGCTGTTATGGGCCTCTGAGCATTTCTGTAGATGACAGGTATTTACTTCACCCCCAAATCTGTGGGGCAAAGGGTCACAACACAGGGGAAGCCGGTTTGCTTCTGAGCCAGTTCATTTGCATTTCTCATTAATCCAGGCTAGACCCTTTTCAAGTCTCCACCATAATCTATTCAAAACAGTTCAAACATTTGACTTTGTTTTGGTTGAGTTTACTCTAATGTGGTTTCTGCATAGCTCTCTCTTTTATGGTAATCAAATGTTCTGCCAACATTTCTCCTGCTATGTGCACCAGCTAAGGAAACCAGATGCTTCGGGTTGGTCTTTTCAATGTATTCGAGTGTTGTTTTTGTTTAGAATTTCAGAGGTTTGGCGAAAGAACACTGTTTTATAAATCTGACCCTTGATGCACTCCATTTCCCAACCTACTAATGGTTTTGGCTACTGCTCACATCTTGATTTGAAATTGCTCCCCATCACTATGCAGATTAGCATGTGGAAAGAGAAGCTCACTTAATTAATCTTGTTTGATTTGCTTAATTTTCCCATTCATCATTTATTCCCTTTTGTAAGTTAAAGAGGATGAGTAGAAGAGCTGAACAGTTGACCCAGAACCACGCCCTGCATTGTCTCTCAACCAATCACAGACCTGAGTAGGATTGCTCTTTGATGTGTGGAGTGTTGTTTTCCCCTCTCACACCATCAGTGTGGGAAGGAAGCAAGCCAGCTCTCGTGGGAGTGTTGGCTTCTAATGCAGACTGAAAGTGTTTCAGAAAAGTGACTTGGCATTGAATCAAACTAATAAGTAGAACTGCTTGTCTGTATGGATTGAAAGAAGACTTTCTAGGGCATCAAGAGTTTGTGGGAGAGCTAAGAGGAGAGAGCTGAGGTGAACCCTGTGAGAGGGAGCTTCATAAAATATGAAGCTTGAAGTCAACTTACAGGGAAAAAAATCCTTCAAAAATGGGAAGGTACAAAAGAAAAACAACCTGGGAACTTTAGCCCTATCTAACCCTGGTCCTACCTTCTGGCTTGGTTACTGTGAGTCTCTGGTCTGATTGATTATATACTGAAGATAGGAGGGAAAATTAGAAATTCAAATTCAGTAACTGAAGAAAACCAAAAAGGACCTTGTGGTATCCCACAACTGAGCATAGGAAGATACCTGAACATAGACTGATGGAAACAGTGTTTGAGGTTATATATGGTTGTTAATAATTGCTGAGCCATGGAAAACCATGAGGGGGAAAAAACCTAGACTTATGCTAAACAAAATCAGAAGGATTAGTCTTCCCTCCAAGGGTCTTCATTGTTGGCCCTGAGACCTAGAAGTTGAGGCTCTAAAAGACACAGGAGAGGAGGTATAAAGAGAAGAGGAGAGTATAAAGAGAACCAAATTTAAATTAAAAAAAAAAAAAAAGAATAGAGAGTAACTGTTAATGGATTAAAGTTAGTTTAAAGCTACGAGTCTTAACTAATCCAAAAAAAAAAAAAAAGCACCAGACATTGGTTTTTCGAGAACAATAGCTGTTCGAACTCAAAAGAAAGACAAATCTGAAATCTCCAGGGAAGAGTGTTCAGACCAGTCTTGGCATGTATTCCAGATGTTCAAAAGCCTGCACATTTTCATTAAAGTTTGTCTTTGTGAAGTCCACTGACAAAGAGGTGGTCCATTTGAAATGGGTCCCATGCTACCACCATAAAGGATAAATAAGTACTTATTAAGTTTCAGCTATATGCCAAGCAATGTTGGGAAGCTTGGAGAACAGAACAGTGGTGGAGACCAAGACCTTTGCATCTAGATGTAGGTTTAATAAGAGATAAGCTAAGGACATGGGCCTTTTTGGAAGAACAACAAGCCAGGATTGCGAATAAAAATGAGCAAACAAATGAAAGATGTTTCCATTTTTTAGCCCAAATAGGACATTATACTCCAACTACAGCTTTTAGTTCTAGAAATTATTCACTGTGTTTGGATCTTTTCAAACATACTTTTGAAAATCCAGGCACATTTTATTTTCCTCATGGGCGCCAATGAGTTTAACAAAGGGGAAACCATCTTGCTTAGGAAGAGATGATTAATTTTGACAGTAGCTATATCAGTAAGATCTGAATTAATGAGTTTTCCAACAATCACATCTGTTTGTTTTAAGTAGTCAGAGATGGATATACAGCATGAGTGACTGGACTGGAGATGCTGATATGTCATTTTCAGAGTTTTCCAGGATTTGGCTCAATTAGAAGAAATAGATAAACTGATTTCAACTTTTGTGCCATTTAATTTAGTTGTTTTGTTTCTTCCTTTTTCTATTAAAAAAAATCATTCTGTTACTGATTCTTTTCTTTTTTTAATTTTTAAGATGTGGTGCACCAACCTGTGCATAGATATGCAAATGTTTGTGGAGGAACTTGACCAGGAGTAGAGATTTTTATCAGAGGCTGAGAGGGTCAAAGTGACGTTCATAGAAGGGGAATGTAGTCATTTAAGATGATTTGTAGGGAGTGATGGAACCCTAGAAATGTGGAAGTTTGTGAGGAAATGACTTTAAGAACCTGGGGGGGGGGGGGATGTGATATGAAGGAAAAAAGAGGCAGAAAATGCTGGAATTTTGAAGTAAGCTGAATGATGGTTTAAATGTCTAAGCTTAGGGAACTTAGGGATGCTGTTACTATTGCCAACAAAGCCAGGCACAAAGGTTAGCTTTTTCTTTGCTTGGCCTTATATGATGGCAGAACAATTATGCTATAATAAACTGATTGGGAAAATGGCAGGTATATGAACACACCCGGTTGAGATCAAACAAGTCAGACCCACCTCACAAAACTATCCAGAGCACTTCTATACTCATGAGCAATAAAAATTGGTTATTGTTTTAAACCACTAAATTTTAAAGTAGTTTGTTATGCACTATTATTGGATATATATAATGGATAAGTGACACATGTATCTTGGACAGAATTTATATTGCAGATCTAAAAGATAAGGAATCACAGCTGGAGATCATACATGTAGTTGATAGGAAATTTACACAATTAGATGAAACACTTGATGGAAATGCTACATGGAGAAGAGTTGGAAGGGATGGTCTTTGGGCAGGAGGAGAAATAAGAATCTGCCAAGGAATTATCAGAAAGGTTGGAAGTGATCTGCTATCGGGACACATCTCTGAAGTTTAAACATAAACTATCACAGTACTAGAAAAAATGGTAAGAAGAACACAATTTCTAAGAAGACTTGTATATAGGGAAACTACTGAGTGTGACACAAAGAGTCAGATGTGGTGACAGACAGGAACCAGATTATAAGGTGTTAAGGAGGGAGGAAGAAGAGACAAATTAAAGTCAACAAGACTTTCTATGGATTCTGGAGGAATAATATGGTAGGGGCTCTAATGGATGATGGAATGATAAGATGGCCTTCTAGGAGCAGATGATTAGTTGTGTTCTTAAGCACAGAAGGGTCACATCAGACACAAGAGAGTGATGACTTAGGAGAGGGGGCGATAGTACAGGGGCTATTAACAGTTACTCTATAATGATAATACCATGAAGTCAACATTCAAACTGAGGCCCTTTAGGATTTGCAGATCTTCATTAATTCTGTGAAATTCCTCTGTGAGATTCAGTTACACATTCAAAGTTGGGAGCAGCCCAAGAGCCAAAAATAACATGACTATCATATTGTTTTACTCATGTTACAGATGAGTAACTTTAGATATCAAGTAGTTAAATAACTTGCCCAAAGTCAAACAGGAAGCCTGTTATTGAGCTGCTGAAAGACCCCAGTTCTGCAAATAAACTTCTAGTCTACCAGCTTTTCACCAAATGAGTTAGTCAGAAGTCAGATTAAGTTCATTTATTTATGGATCCATTGACTTAAACAAACAAAAAAAAAGTTATTTCTTATGGGAGGTTCTACTATCAAAATTTCCTTACATATGAGGTGGTGTTTACTTTTCCATTATTTATTTATTTATTTTTAACTTTTTACACACCCTTTACCTTCCACACAGACATTTTGGGCTTCTTTCTGTGTTTTAAGGTAGTACATGCTAGGTCTGAGTCACAGCAACCAGTTTTTTGGTGATCCGTGTTGAGTTCATAACACCTTAGGACCTTAATTAAGTTCTAGAGTGTAAGAGTCTTAACTTTTTGTGGTAATCCCTTTAATCTGCTGGTGAGTTCAGGATGCACTTTCGTGAATTTACTCCTTAAGTTTATATTGCTTATCATTTTGAAGCTTAAATTTCTCCCCCAAGATTATCTCTTAACTTTGCTGATCTCCCCTTTCCTTGGTTGGTCCAAGGAAAGTCTCAACCCCCCACCTCCCCTCCATCTCTGAGCTTTCAAGCCTTCAGGTTCTCCATGGAATGAGAGTTTCATATTAAAAGTACAGTCTGCTAATCAACAGTCTGACACATGGAAAGGTAACATTTTTTTTTCTATCTTTACCAGAGATTAAGAAAACTGATGAATATTAATGACCATATGTATTCACCTATGAAATGACATTGCAATTGAGATGCACTCTAGTTTCTGAGACAAATGGGAAGGGTGAGAAACTGAAGAGAGTCAAAATGGCGGACAAGAGAAAAGATGGAAACCAGGAGAGAAAATTGGACAGAAATTTGATAAGAAGGCAAAAGCAGCCAGGGAAAAAAAGAAAAAAGAAACGGAGAATGTAGACAATGAACGGGATAGAGAAGAATGTTTAGCATGGAGAAGGTGTATTGATTTTTGTATTTTTAAAAAACTGAAAAAGTTGCATTTCATAAACACCCGGATAGACGTATACATACAGAGCTCATTACCACTGCATCAACAATTAAACATAATCTCAAAGGTCTGAAGTATACTGTGGAGCTATTGATTCCATTATCCTGCGATTATGAAGGGGGGAGGGGGGACAAGGGAGAAATAACAGTGCTTCATTCTGGGACATGGGTGAAGCTGGCATAAGCCCTTGGCCACCCCACCCTAACCCCACCAGGGTCTTGCTTTTCCAGTCAGGCCCACCCCCCAGGGAAAGATCACTGAGCTTGGCATGTTAATGATAATTCATGGTATGTTATTTTCAGTTGCATTGGTTTCGTGTATTTTAATTAGTGTCTTCACATACTCTACTTGGGCCCCAGAAGGAATAATCCAAACACACAAAACCCCAAACCCCAAAATACGACAGAATGAGTGAGTGAAAATTAAAGACAACCCTGGGAGTTCTTGGCTTCCCAGCCCGGGTTGTGACCCGTGGAAACGCCCGCCCCTCCCCAGCTACCCCTCCACCAACTTCTTTGGCCCCTCACCTCCCATCTCGTCTGTGCAGCCGGGAGCATCCACCTCTTTTCTGTTTCCTTTCTCTGGGCATCGGTTTCAAAGGTCCCCCCACAGCCAAAGGCGCGTCGCTGGTGCCTTTGTTGGCGGCCTCTGCCAGCCAGCTGCCCCCTCTCCCGCCCCCACACTCTGCCGGCGCGCTGCCTCCCTTATTTGCGGTCCCCACCGAGCTCCTTCCCCACCAGGCCTCTGCGGCCGGCCTTGCCTCTCTTTCAAGTCCAGGTTGGACTCTTTTCATCACGCTGCCTCAGCCTGAAAAGACGCCTATTTTTTCTGCTCCCAGTTTAGATTTATGGCCCTTGTCAGGCCTTCCTGCCGTGGCCTCTGACAGCCCCTGCCTTTCCTAACATCAGATTCATTGCTGTTCCTAAGGTCCTTTAAGATTTTAATGCTAAGTCTATAAATTTCGTTTCCTTTCTGCTTTAACCTTTCTTTAGACCTTCCCATTGTCTGATGGGATGTCCCCGGGGCGTTGATTTGCAGCCCCATTTCTCCACTCCGGGGTAGAGCTGGGGGGCGGGGGGTGGGGGGGCGGCGCGGCTGGAGCCCATGGAGGGGGGAAATGGGGAAACGAGCTGATGAATTTAGATTTCCATCAGCTCCAACAATTCTTTGGGGTTTGATAGGGATTGACATTTTCCTTCAAAGCTGTGATTTGCTGAGGACTTGTGGTGGCTTTTCATTAAAATAGTATCTGAGAGTTAAAAAAAAAAAAAAGGGTTGGCTGAACAGATATCCAACCTCCTTTAATAAATGCATCTGAGCTTACATTTTTCCTCTCTGATGTGTCAGCTGGAGATTCTCTTCCATCTCCAACACGCATGGGCACTGCTTAAATCACTCTGATTTCTCTCCCTGGGAGACTTTTGCTGAAGAAACTTTTCTCACCTTAAGATAATAAAGTCCCCAGTTGAGAGAGGTGGAAATGGCAACTGGCTTGAAATTTCAGGGGAGAAGACTAGGTCACTGTAGAGAAAGAAAGAACTTGCCAGCTCCAAGAAACACAATGAGTACTTTGGAAGTAGGATGTTTGAATTCATTTTGTCTTTTTCTTGGTCTTGGAGGTGTTAACAGCCTTGCGGGCCTCACTTTTCCTTTACTCCCATTCAGGGCGGCTGTAATGAGGGAGAAGGTTGGAGAAAGAGTGGGAGATTTTGTGTCCAAATCACTTTGATTGCATTGCTTGTTCAATCTTAAATTTCTTCAAGCTGACAGTAAAAGTCTAGGGAGCGAACCATTAATGGAACGGTGAATTATGTAACTTACATGGAAGTCTTGCTTCCCCAGGCCAGACTTAAGTGGAGTCAAGGCTTTTGTCATTTGATGGTGTCTAAGAACTCACTACCTTTTCTTGTTTGGATTCCAGGCATTGGAATCCTGTGGGTCACTCGCATGCTTTTTCTTTAAGTTTTGGTGTTGTTTTCCATTCCTTCGAGCTGATTTGTGTCCTTTTTTTTTTTTTTTGGCTGTTGCTACTTTTCCAGCTGTGCAATGTCCTCAAATCTAGTGCCAGAACTCTACTCTTCCAGCCAGGAAGCAGTAGTCCCCTAAACTCCCACCAACAAAAGATTCGCACTTCTTAAAGCCAACTTTAGATGGCTTAACATTCAAGTAAAGGCAGCTCGGTATAGAATGTGGCAGAGACTAGCTAACCATTCAGTTCATTGGTATGCTTTTCCTCTTGGGCACACAGCTCCATTGCATTTCCCAGTCTCCTTTGCAGCTGTGAAATTTACGACCACATGACTCCGTTCTGGCCAACAGAAGGTAGAAGTGGTGCCTGTTACTTCCAGGACTGGCCCATGAATTTCCTACCGGGTCCTCCAGGTCCTGGAGGTGAATGACGGTCAGATTTAAAACCTGCCACTGAGGTTGGTAGAAGACCTACACACCTGAAACTGTGTAATCTGATAGCAAGGACTTCGTAATTGCCTCAGAATGCATTGATGCCACCTGCTACCCATTACCAAAGCCCAGCTAAGTTTATAAACATTCACTTTGAGCTGTTTTTTCTACAATTTAATAAGAGTTACCTTGAGTAAATTGGGTCAGATTCCTTGGAAGGAGGTCCTTTGCTTTAAAGAGTTACAAAAGCTGGTGGAAAATATATGGAGCAATTCTTGCCATTTAGGAGAAAAGAAGGAAAAGGTCTGTGTGGAGAAAGAGCTGTGATAGATTGGATTGTAGCTCCCAATTCTTTCCTCCTTTCTTTGTCATTGTGTTTCATTATTCAACTTTTAAAATTATTCTTATGCATTTGTGTATTTCCATTTTTTATCAAGGTATGATTAACAAATCAAATCGTATATATTTGAGTTGTACAATATCATTTTTTAAAGGTGTACAATGTGATGATTTAATGCATGTATACATTATGAAATGATTACCACAATCAAGTTAATTAACACATTTGTCACCTGACATATTCACGTTTGTGTGTGTGTGTTAAAGACAGTTAAGATCTACTCTCTTGGAAATTTCAAATATACAATACAGTATTATTAACTACAGTCACTGTGCTGCACATTAGATCCGCAGAACTCATTCATCGGATCACCGAAGGCTTGTCCATTTGATCACCGTCTCCACATTTCCCCCTCCCTAGCCCCTGGTAACCACTGTTCTAGTCTTTGGTTCTATGAATTGGACTCCACATCTAAGTAAGAACATAGAGTATTTGTCTTTCTGTGTTTGGCTTTTAAGTTTGTCTTCCAGGTTTACCCACATCATCACTCAACTTTGCATCAACTCTCACCGGTACTGGCCAGGCTTCCCTGGCCTTTGTCCTTGACTTAGCTGTGTGACTTGCTTTGGCCGATGAGATGTTAATAGGGATTATGCAGACCAAGGCTTTCGATACATTTGAGATTGGGTCTGCCCTCTTGTGCTTCTGTTGTCACTATGAGAAGATGCTCTGGCGAGCTTACCAGTGTGCGGGTGATGAGAGACATGGGAGGCAGACTTGGCTCCAACCTGTAGCCCAGAACAAAGCCGAGCCTAGCTCACACTAGATCATCTTACCCACAAATGACCTACAGATGAATGACCGAGTATAAGTGATTTGTTAAACAAGGATTTTATTTTATTTTTTAAAGTAGTCTCTACACCCAACATGAGGCTCAAATTTATAACCCCAAGATCAAGAGTTGCACAGTCTACTGACTGAACCAGGCAGGTACCCCAGAAGGGTTCTAATTTCCTTACATCCTCACAAACACTTCTCTTCTTCTCTTTTTTTCCCCTTTCTTTCTTCCTCCCCCTCTTTTTCCTTTTTTTTTTAAAGATTTTTTTTTTTTTATAAATAGCCCTGCTGGTGGGTATAAAGTGGTATCTCATTGTGGTTTTGATTTGCATTTCCCTAATGACAATGATGTTGAGCATCTTTTCATGTGCTTGTAGGTCATTTGTATATCTTTTGAGAAATGTCTGTTGAAGTCCTCTGCCTATTTTCAGGTTAAGTTTGCTGTTTTTGTGTGCTGTTGAATTTTAAGAGTTCTTTATATCCTCTGGACACTAGACCTCTATTAGATATGTGATTAGCAAGTATTTTCTCTCATTCTGTAGGTTGTTTTTTCACTTTCTTGATAGTGTCCTTTGTTGCACAAAAGTTTTTAGTTTTGATAAAATCCAATTTATTAATTTTTTCTTCTGTCACTTGTACTTTTGGGGTATCATACCTGAGAACCATTGCCAAATCCAAGGTCATGAAAATTCACTCCTATGTTTTCTCTGAAAGTTTTATGGTTTTTGTTCTTATAGGTGTGTCTTTGATCGATTTTGATTAATTTTTGTATATGATATGAGGTGAAGGTCCAAATAATTTTTTTTTCCCATGTTGATACTCAGTTGTCTCAGAAAAAGCCATTAGGTCTTGGGGTTATTTATCACACAGCTTTGCCATAGCAATAGCTAACTGATACAAAGTTTATCTTTTCTACTGCACATTTTAAGTACATCCTTTTGCCAACATATACCACATTCTGAGGTACTATGTGGAGTCCATATTTTGGGGGCTACTTTCAGATGAGGAAGTGAGGTGTACTTATCTTGAGAATTCCCCCACATTCCTCCACATATATGTTGTTAATGATATTGGAGAAGAGCTGATGCTTAACTGTTTCTTACTGTGATTCTCAATTGGATATGGATGAGGTTTGAGAATGCTATGATAAGTAAGCCTATTAAAAGCTTCAATAATTCCTTATATGATGATAATTATTAGGATGCAAAAACAACTCTGCTAACCTTCAGGTCAGTTTGCAACATATCTCTGGCCACTTGTATCCTATACCTTCCCCATATGGAGCCCAGAACCCAGAACAGAATTGAAGATGGTGGTGCCAGCCCTTGGTAGCACTGGTGACTAACTGAAGCATCCATCTTGGGGCATCCTTTGGGAATAAAATTGGACAAATTTCTGAATGATTCTGCACTTTAACTCTTTACCAATAGAATGGAGAGTACAAAAGAACCTACCTCAAGAGGGTATTGTGAGGATTTAAGGAGTTGGTATTTGAAGCACTTAGCTGGTGCCTGGCATAGAGAAACACCCATGCAAGTGTTAGCTAAGTTTTAAAAAGTCTTGCGATAAGGAGTCATGCATTGAAGTGGCTAGTTTGACTTGAGCACCATTTCCTGACTGGGACTTCTTCATTCTTAAACTTCTTCCATAGCCTTCCTGGTTCTTCCTGACTCCAGGAGGCATTGGGGTAGTTCTTTTCTTTATGGCCTCTTGTGGAATGAATCCTGTATTATTCTGTCCCTGAGCCTTCCCTTTCTCCTCCAACTGAGCTTAATCAAGATGGCAGGTTCTTCTTTCACTGGAGTTGGAATGAGACCAGGCAGGTGCCTAAATCACATCAGAGGGTTGTCATGTGGCATTGTTGGAACCCATAAAATGAGTCAGATATATCTTTACCTGAGGGAAAAACAAAGGAAAGGTTTATTTTAGAAATAGAATTAAGACACTGGTTTTCTTCCCAGCTCATTCATTATGCAGTCTGTTTAGAGAACTACATGGAAAGAAAACAAATGGTTCATCCCCACTTTTTCTATTCCTTTTTTCTTTTTTTTTTAATTGTCAAAGTTTAATACAGCTGCTTTGCTTTCCTATTCCAGGGCTGGCATCTGATTATGGCAGAACTGATTTATGGTGGGAAAACCTGGAGGTGAATTATTTATTCTCCTCATGTAAAGGATTAACTATGTCTACTTTTAATGGATTTTTGTTGCAGTGTGTTTATATATTTTTAGATGGATTAAGAAGTCCTCTGACCTCTAATATCATATCACACAAAACTATTTGCAAATCACATTAAAAGTCTGGATTTAAACTGATGAAAGCAAAGAAATAAAGAGATATAATATTGAGTCCATGATCCAAGAGATTTTTCTTAGTTTATACTCTTGTGTCCCAGAAGGAATACATAGATGTGAGAATAGGACCATAGCCCAGGAGACCATGTTAAGCTAGCCGACACAGGTGTCCAGCTTTCCAGGCACAGTGGCTCATCGCAAAGGCTGCATCATCATCAAAAGGTGAGTGAGTGAGGGAAGAGCCTGGTGGATAGGGAACAGACTGGGCAAAACGTTGACCTTCCAGGACATCACCTTCAACTACAGAGTGCTGGCCGATGAACAGGCTCCTTAGATTGTTATAAGACTAGGTTTTCTTTTTACTTGCAAGCAAGGTGGGTTTACTGATCTTTCTTGAATAGGTAATTTAACATTTCACAGTAAAAAGTTTTCCCTTCGATCTTTACCCTCTCCCTACCCCCGAATTCCCCATTCCCAGCCATGGCAATTGTTTTTCGTTTCCTTCATTTCCTTCCAGAGTTTCTTAATGTAGGACAAACACAATATTCTATTCTTATCCCCTCCCCATCACCACTTTTGTACAAAATTTGGAATGTTTTATACACTGTTATTCTGTGCCTTGAAGAAAGCCAAAACCAACCCTTGGCAAGACATCTTGGAGATCTTGATGTAAAAGTATGCAGAAAATGTCCTCATTGAAAATGTCTTCATTACTGTATAGTATTCAAATGTTATGCTTCTACCAAGGTTTATTTAATGAGTTTCCCATTGATGGATGCTTACCTTGTTTCCATTTTGCCATTTCAAAAAAATCTGCAATGAACAAACTTGTACCTATCGTATGCCACATGGTTGTGAGTTCTGTAGGATAAATCCTCCAGTGTGACTGGCTGGGTTGGAAAGTATTTGTAATTTTGATAGATGTGTTCAAATTGCTTTCTGTAGGAGCTGTTTTGCTTACATTCCCATCAGTGATGCTTGAGAGACCATACTGTGTGTGTGTGTGTGTGTGTGTGTGTGTGTGGTAGGGAGAGGTGTGGTTTAAATTTCTTTGAAAGTTGTGACAGTATTTAAGTAAGAGGGGTGGAGTGAGAGAAGGAAGTGGGAGAAGTTCTTCTGGGTTCCCAGAATGTGAACAAAGAGCAACTGGGATTTCAGATAATAACAACACTAATTGCTCATATGTATATGATGCTTGCTATGATATTAAGGGCTTTACTATGTTCACTCATTAGATTAGGATGGTTCATTTTCATTTGATTTTCTTCTGATTTTTTTAAAAAACAAGTATTGAGTATTTACCATGTGTGAGACATACTGCTAGGTGTTGGTTGGTGTCATGTTTGTTGACAGAAGTCCTGCCAAATGTCAACAGAAAGGGAATTTGGGGCCAAGCTCTTACCAACACTAACCAAGATTGTGTAGAAACTACTAACAGCGATCTTGTTTCGGGTGCTGTGTATTGTCTCCCAAAGGATGTTTGCCTTGGAAGCTGCAATACAGGTGAGCTGTGTGGTTGACTAACCTGGTGTAAGCTGAGGCAGAGCAAATTCCAATAGCTGCTTTACAACGACGTGCACTGATGGTCTGCTTTGTTTCATGTCTCTGTTTAATAATTATGGTTTGGGTTGGATGAATAGGAAGGGGGAGAAAGAATTTGATTTTGTGTGAGTAAGTGAGTACTTGTATGTGTTGTGATACTCAACTAAGAAATAAATCCAGTTTGACCACATATCAGTTAGTCCATAGCTGGCAGTTATGATTAGTACACACAATGTATTGCTTCAGAGGAATATGGAGAAGGCAAAAAAAAAATCTGAATGCATATAAATGGAAAATATCTTCCAGGCCTACAGGCAAATATACTGGTACTGAGTGGCAAAGGAAAAAATAATTGGAGGCCAGATTTGATGAACATTGAGAGCTGGAGCCTCTCATTATATTCTAGTTTTTCTCACTTTCTCTTCTCTGCCCTAGGCCATCTTCAAGAGTACTCCAGAACCCTGTTGTCTTCACTCCTGCCACTGGCACCCAGAGATTGTCCCTTCGCCTCAGCTGGTCTACCTTCCTGGTTCCCAACCCAAACTATTTTATAGTGCCAGGAGATGATTTAGCCTCTGTTTGCACACTATGGGCCTCTAATGCCAGTGTTTCCCTTGTCTTCAGGGTGGATTTGAATAATAGAGGGGTTTTAGGGTGGGCTAACTATGGTTAGAGTGTTAGACATTGGAAAATAGTTTTAGGGATAGTATGTATGTATTTATGTATTATTATATTTTTAAGATTTTATTTATTTATTTATTTGAGAGAGAGAGAGAGAGAGGGCAAGTGGTGGGGAGGGGCAAAGGGAGAGAGACAGAGAAGCAGACTCCCTGCCACGCGTGAAGCCCGAGGTGGGGCTCCTCCATTCCAGGACCTGGAGATCATGACCCAAGCCGAATGGAGATGCCCAACCAACTGAGCCACCTAGGCACCGCAGAGATAGTATTTATAGCTAGGGAAAGTGTTTGGGATAGAAGAGCAGTCTTTTGGAGGTATCACTGCTATTGAGAAATAGAAAAACAGGGGATTTAGTAAGAAAATAATTTACAGTAGTTGAAGATCATTTCCAAGTCAGAAGCAGAGGATTGGGTTCTGACTCTAGAAATCTGGGTTGAATACCATTTCAGTCAAGGTCCATTCAAGTTAATGTAAATGTAGTAGTTATTTCAAACAGTAGGAGTCTTAATAGAGAGACATGGATCCAAGTACCATATCTGGGAATAACTTGCCTGAGCTTGGAACCAACTCTACCCTTTATTTTAAAATTTTTATTTATTTATTTATTTATTTTTCAAAAATAGTTTCCATGCCCAATGTGGAGCCCAATGTGGGGCTTGAACTCATGACCCTGCGATCAAGGCCTGGGTTGAAATCAAGAGTCAGACGCTCAACTGACTGAGCCATCCAGGAGCCCCCAGCTACAGCCTTTAGATAGGACATGTACTTTGCTGCATACCATAGTCCCTGCTCGGCCCATTAACTGAGTATAGGCTGGCTAGACCCCTGAGTGTGTGATCCTGGTTGTAGAGGAGTTTGTAGCAACAGAATGGAGATCTGTTTCTTGGATTAAAGCATTTTGCTTTGTTGATGTTTTATAGGCAGACTAGCACTACCTTTTGGCAGCTATTGGTAGGTGGGTCCCTGAATTTTTAGACCTATACTTTATTTACATGCCTTAAGAATAGATCCAAAGCCTTCTCTTCTTCTGAGGCTACTTGTCCCAAAGAAATCCCGTTCATAGGATGGCTTCAACTATACAAGGACTATTTTGTGTCTCTGGTATAATCTTCTGTTTGAGCTCCAGTCCTCATGGTTAGTTCAAGGGCAGCTCCTTTGGCACGTGTGAGACTGAGCTCGCCATGTCTCCCGGTGTTCTCCCAGAGACAGGCATCACCATCTACCCGGTGCCTTAAGTCAGAAACCTGGGAGTCATCTATGACCTTACCTCATTTCCCTGCATCTAATTCATTGCGAAGTCCTCTTGATTTTATCTCCTAAATATCCCCCGAGTCTGTCCTTTCCTCTCTACCTGTCCCTCCCATCCTAGTCTAAGCTACCATCAACTCCCTCCTGAATAACTCAAATTGCCTCCTCACTGGTCTATCTCCATCTATTTTGATTTTCCTCCAGTTAATTTTCCAACTGACTCTCGTGTGCTCTTTTCAAAGGCATATCTCATGCTAACATATTTTTCCCTCAGGGATGCTTTCTCTGCCCTTCACATCACTTATCACAGTGGCAATTTTACAGTTCTGAGTGTGGTTCCTCAATTACTGCTTGCCTTTCCCGGTGGACTGTCAGCTCTCAGAGGGTGGTGGCCGGTCAGTTTTTCCTTACTTTTCAGACACCCCAGCCCTCAGTGTGATACATAGCACATAGCAGGAACCCAGACATACTTTCCATAATACTTAGCCTGGAGTTTTGCACTTAGTCAATGCTCAGTAAATAGTAGATATTTATAAACAGCAAATATCAATTGAGCAAATTGACTTTTAGTTTCCAAAATGGATTGAGAAGCAGTTATCAACCTATCTAAGATTATAAACGGGGGTCTGTGAAGCTCTATCTTCCATGGGATGTAAAGGAATAACTTGTCAGGGGTTTTTAGCTGCAAGTGACCAAAGCTGCGTCTTCCTGATTGGGTAGAGAAGGATTTGTTCAAAGGGGACAGAGGAGTTCATTAAGATCACTGAGAGAGCTGAAGAACCAGGCTAAAGGCTAAACCTCTAGGAAGATGCCTACAACTATGCTGTCAAACCGGTCTGATGGGGAAGCCACTGTTGCCACCGCCACGCACTTAACACTATAAATTGCTCTGTTGCAAACTCTGCACCAGGAACTAGACTTGCTGCTCCCACCGTTGCATTGGAGTGGTGGAGCCGGGGCCAGATGTCTGCACATGTCTGCACTGAGGCTACAAGGTAGATAGGGAAGTGAGATCTTCCCCAAACATAAGAAGCATATGTGGGGCACCTGGGTGGCTCAGTGGGTTAAGTATCTGCCTTTGGCTCAGGTCATGATCTCAGGGTCCTGGAATCTAGCCCCATGTGGGGCTCCCTACTCAGGGGAAGCCTGCTTCTCCACCCCTCCCCCAACTCATGCACTAGTGCACGTGCTGTCTCTCTCTCTCTCAAATAAATAAAATCTTTTAAAAAAATTTTTTCAGTGTTCCAAGATTCATTGTTTATGCACCACACCCAGTGCTCCATTCAGTATGGGCCCTCCTTAATACCCACCACCAGGCTCTCCCAACCCCCTACCTCCCTCCCCTAAAACCCCCTCAGTTTGTTTCTCAGAGTCCACAGTCTCTCAAGGTTTGTCTCCCCCTCCAATTTCCCCCAACTCACTTCTCCTCTCCTTCACCCAATGTCCTCCATCTTATAATAAATAAAATCTTTAAAAGAAGAAGTATATGTAAAAGATGTCAGGCAATCATCAACATGACCAATGTCCTCTACAAATGGACAGTCATAAAATAAAAAGTCTTCACCTGCTCCTAGCTCGTAATTGTGCATCTGGATGTTGGCATTTACCAATAAGCATAGTTAGGTAGA
Organism: Mellivora capensis; assembly: GCA_004024625.1. Taxonomy (NCBI): domain Eukaryota; kingdom Metazoa; phylum Chordata; class Mammalia; order Carnivora; family Mustelidae; genus Mellivora; species Mellivora capensis. Next base: position 110,975 of record PISX010001851.1, on the reverse strand, counting down.
TAAGCTGTCACAGCTTGACCCAGTGTACTCTAAACTCTTTTCCTACGTTTGCAGCTGATTTTGCCTTTCACCATTACATGCTTTAGCTTAACCATCTAGAAAACTAATACAACACTAGCTACCAAATGCTGAGAATCAGCAGTAATAGTAATGCATTTGAGGTCCTTGGATAAAAAGCACTCCAAAGATTCGCCATATCATTTAAAATAGCTGATTCCTGATGAAAATGGTAAGTTCAAAGGGCTTGATAGCTTCTCAGGATGCAAAAAGGGCAATGCCCAGCACATTCCCTTAATAAAACCAGCCCCGGAGATGTTTGCCTAACTCTCCTTCCCGCTCCTCCTCCGTGGGCTTTCCAAGGCAGGAATATGCAGGAATGATAATGGGAGTAATCAGTCACAACAGGAGAGCTTATTATATTGGTTGCTTGCACAGTTGGAGTCTTCCGAAACTAATCACAGCTTTTTTGCAAAGTTCACTGTGTGTACTCTCTAACACATCCTTATCCCAGGTAGGCTGAGAGGCAGAGAAACTCCAGAGGAGGCCCCTGAGATCACCATTTACTTCCGAGTGAGGCAACATGACAGAATCACACAGGATAAACATACATCTCTTCTCTTTCAGTCGTGGAATCCGAAATCTCTTCCAACAAGATAGCATCAGCAACTGATTTCCTCTTAAGGCTCTCTTCCCTTTTCTTTTCTAGTTCTTCTATTTTTTCTTCTATTTTTTTAAAAGCCTGGTAGTCTTAGTCCCTTCTTCCTGGAGCCAGCCCGTTCTTTGTCACTGACTCTTCTGCAAAAAATAGCTACTCTAGCTTCTTCATCCTTCTTAACCTCTTGCAGCCTACCTTCTTTGGTACATTGCTGCTTTCCACCCCAGAAATGCCTTTACGGATGCTCACCCTTCCCCCTTAACACTCTTTCCTTCTTTTTCTATTCATTGGTGGAGTCTTCACGGATCTCCAAGATAAGGTCATGGGGCGTCTCTTCTCTGCCTGGTCTGCGGTGACCCCTGGCCTTTCCCCCTTTCCCTCTTTCTCTCATCAGCTGGAACACCTACCCTGTTCTTCCTGTAATGACCATGTCCTCCGTGTTACGAGGTGCTTTGTGCAGCAGGTTCTGTTTGCCAGTCGGTAACATGGGGTGCATAGGAGGTCACTGCATCCCAGTTACCAGATGATTTGATCTCAGCCAAGGAATAATTTAGACAGACTATACTGACCCCCGTACACTCACACTGACTGGTAGCAGGCTTATTTGGAGGGAGAACAGCATTAAGAATTCCTCTTTTTTGGAGCAATCACTAGATGCAAAGGCTCAAGAAGGGTTTTTCTGAGTTGAATCTGGCCTCTGATCGCTTAGTGATTGACTATGACAAGAGAGGGAAAGGCACAAAGCTTTCCCAAATGGCATACAAATTATAGTGGGGTGTTCATAGACAGAGAGGATGTTGGAGAAAGATTATTTATTAAAATATCTTTTGTCAGCCAGATTTATTTTCATCTTTCTTCATAGGATGTGATAGTTTTGCATCAGCGCTTCTAAATGAAATAATTTGCTAAAGGTCAAATGCAATTCCCTCCAGCCAGCTTTCATTTGCCTTCTAATTAATAACTAAATGTTCGCACTTACATTAGCCTGAGGCTCATGCATAAAACAATAACTATCATTTATTGAACACCTATTATATCCCAGGCATTTTGAATACATTAGCTCAAATTCTCACAAACCCAGAAGGTAGGAATAGCCCTTTGATAGAGGGGGAAAAGGATGCCTGGAGAGGCTAAGTAATTTGCCGTTGATCATGCAAATTACTATCTGATGCCAAATACTCAGTGCTGTTTCCTACCCCACTTCAGGCCAGTGGCTTCCTGCACAGACCTGATGTCTCATGCAAGCTGCTGTTACTAATGAAAGGGAAGAAGAGAAATTGGTATGGAAGACTGTGACTTTGTGAGTCAAATGCGTCCCCATTGGAGAATATCGCATTGCCCAAAGCTTGTAGTCCTTGATGGTTGTCATGGTGCTAAAAACCGGGTAACTGAGGTAGGGACCTTGAGGGAAGGGCCAGAAGAGTCTCTGAAATGTGAAAGCTTTAGGAAATATGTTTTCTGACAAATCTTTGGCTCTCCTGAGCCAGTATGGGCTGAACTGCTCTAAGAGAAAATGTGTCTTAGTATGTCTCAGCTCATATTTCTTCTCTGGGTGAATGAGGGCCATGATGGGTCAATGAAAAACAGATCTCCCTTGGCAGAATCCAGGTAAGAAGCCATTCTTCCTACTTTTCTATTGACTTATGGTGGCCACAGGCTTCCCACAAAGGGAAGTTACAAAGGTTCCTGGTACTAGGGCCACGCTGTTCCACGGAACTCTCATAGTGATGGAAGGAGAGAGAGAGAAGGAGGTATGTGCATGCTTGGGAGGGAGCAAAATGCTGTTCTGGGCAGGGGTCTTTACCACTCAGTTCAGTTTTACCCCCACGTCCTCTCAGTTGAAGGAAAAGTTGCAATTAATTCAGAACATGCTTTGTACTGGGAAGGCAGTTTCAGACATGCCTCCCCTGGAGAGGTAGGTGAGTAGGTCAAAGGAGTGATTGGCCGCCAAATGGTGACTTTGTAATGCAACAGCTTAGCTTGAAGTGTATTATCAGGTCATTACTTCCAGAGCGAGGCGGGTGGAACTGAAGAGTAGATAGAACTTTTGTCTGTGGCTCTCCAGCCTCTCTTCCGACTCCTGTGTCCCTGTGTCCTGGACTCTGAAACTCTACGTATCAGCCATTTACAAAGCCAGTACTTGCTTTTCTTGCACATTACTTTTGGTATTGAACTTGTAAATATCATCCAAACTTCTTACCATTCTCTTAATATTTTACATTTGAACAAACCAAATAAGCTTTGAAACATTTATTGAGTCGTCATTTGACTACAACGCATTCAGATGACAAAATCACCACCTTCTGACCTCTCAGAGCTCTCCTTTCCATTATGCCTGTAATTGTGATAAATTCCCACCTGGTGGTGATTCCCTGCTCCAGCTGCATAGATCCAGGACATTACCTGGTACATAAATCATAAGAGTAGCTTCTCAATAGTGGGATATAAATCCCTTGCATCAAATTACCTAGGACTTATTTCCTGTCCCTTGTTAAAACAGATTCCTGAGCCCCAACCCCTCATGTACTTAATTAGACTTTCTGGGGCCTTGAGTTCAGGAATCATCATTTTTCAAAATCTTCCTTGGTGACTTGGATGCAGACAAGTTTTGAGAATCACTCATTTTGAGAAAATAAGATAATCTCATTATAATCTTTTAAATAGTAAGAATAGTATAGAAAGTGATACTCAAAGTAAATACCAAGAACTAGTGTACAAAAATCTACATGCCGCTTACGTTCTTTGTCTCCCTAGACTTTGATGATCGAACAGAGCTTATTTGTGACTCTACTTTTCCCTTCTTCCCTCTAAGTAAAACTTCCCTATTTTCAATTATTCTTAGGGCGTTGGACCAGTTCCTTGATCTGTCCCCATAAGCTGCTGGTGGTCTTCCTCCTCCCACAGCTGTTCCTGGATACCTTTAGCACTTTGGCCTCATCACCTGGCTAAGAAGTTCAACTAGCATCTTTCCCAAGAACGTCTGGCTTTGTTACTCTTATAAACGTCCCCAAACCACCTGCCTGCTTCCTGAGTTTCACTG